>CM068543.1:10850746-11103246 GCA_035048495.1 Euptelea pleiosperma
AAGTAGAAAATACATTCTTTCTGCAATCCCATGATGAGATGATTAACAGCTGGGACTTGCTTCCTTCATATAAGGATGAATAATGGGAGCTTAGTGATGTAGCATCGAACTGCTGACACATAAAGGAAAACATGTTCAGGATACATGTTGGTGTGTCTTGAAGAGTTATCTTTGCTTGAATAAGATCTGGAATTGGTAGACACCTGTCACCCTTGAAGCTGATCAAACCTTAGTTGCCAGGTAGAGAAATGAATGCACTCAATGGTATGGGAAACTGAAGCAGAAAATATCTCATTTTTTACACTTGCAACTGTAATTTTCATGATGCGAGAAAGCAGGAACTTTTGTAAGGAAACAGAGTTCCTAGTAACTATGGATCAAACCAAACCTCCATTTTTTTAAACTTTATAAATTCTTGATCTTTTTTATTATGTGAATTTATGACTGGAAACAAGCGAGAATCCAATGTACAAAGAGGCCTATCTACAAAAATAGCTAATGGGAGGGAGTTCCTTCTAGAAGTGGGAACTTACCTCTTTTGGAAATAGCTTTTAACAATTTCATGTGGATCATGTATGGTTCATGATCACTATTATGGTATCCGGGTTTATTTTGTCTCATGATGCTAGCCTTATATTCACCAAGGGCGCATTTCACTTTGCATAATATTCAAGCTTGCTTATTGAGGCAGTATATCACATTGCAGTGTGGTAAAATACTTCCCCACCCATGTGCTGTCCACATGAAAGCAGACATGGACCCATCAATCAGTGGGTCAGCTCTTGGATTTCCGTGGCTGAGATATTAGCCTGAGTAACTGATCCTAGTAAACCAATAGATGGGCATTTACCTGGACTGACCATCCATGGTTGAATAGGAAGTGAGTTTATCTGATGGTTAGAATTATCCACTAGGCTGATGTTTAGCCTAAGAGATTTCCTAGCTGGGGCCTACAGATTAGTGTGAGGACACAGGAGACTCAGGACCTGCTTATGCATGTGCATGCATCTGTTGGGCAAAGAAACCATACTATGTTGCATTTTGACTGAAATACTGCCTTGGTTCTCAATATTTATTCAAATGGCTCTCTTTCCTCGCATTTAAGATTCTATCAAGCATTCTTTTTACTTCTTGACTCTGTTTGAAATAGCCTGGAGTAGCCTTTCTTGTTTGAGTTTTCAATGTTCAATTTTGTTACCTCCAGTCTTCAATGTTTCTTTTCAGGAAAATGCTCGAGGAGAAAAAAGGATCTTTTAGCCTGGTCCTTGAAAGACCCTTCTCTCCTTTTCCAATTCAACAATTGCATTTTATGAATGATCTTGATATTTTATTCAATAGAGGTCGGGTTCCAATGGCCACCTGGAACAGATCTATATTGGTATCACATTTGCAGCCATCATCTGAGGGCAGTGGAAATTCAGGGTTTGCCATATTTTCCCCAAAATTATTGACATCACAAGGGTGGAAGTATCTAAGTGATCAAAATGGATCAATTTATTCTCTATCACAGAATAATATTGTTGCTGCACCTATCAGCCAGCTTGTTTGTATTTTCTCTGAGGAAGAATCTGGAGATGTTGAATGGGCTCATGGGAGTTTCCCTTTGGAGGAATATATTAAAGCTCTTGATCGTTCTAAAGGCGAGCTATATTATAATCACTCTCTTGGTATGCAGTACAGCAAGGTGTGAGGATCTGCTTGTTTTGTGTACTATACTTGCACTAGTAAGAATTTCATTTTGTCTTTGATATGATAAAGACAATATTTTTGTTAGCTTTTCATTAGGTTACTGGTTATATGTCATGGTTCATAATCGATCATGTGTTTGGATTTGATGGAAATACTAGTGAATCGCTTTCCATCATTGTTGTAAGGTTAGATGAAGCTAGAACAAAATGCTGTTAGTTCTTGCTTTGATGGTTGCACCGTGCAAGTTTGAGATCTTCAAAACAGTCGTTCTTTATAACTAATCATGTGCTCAAGTATTATTTTTTTCTCAATAAATGTCTCATATTTTCTCTTTTTCTGTAGCGTATCTCTAGCTTTAGAAACAATTATTTGGGAAGTGAAAGTAATCATGATGAGCATGCTATCCATGGTGGTTGCTAATTAGTGTAAATATGCATGTGTCCAGACATTTAATGGCATACTTTATTGTTGTTGACACAGTTATAGGCAGTTGGACATAGTGAGTCCAAAAGGTCTTAGGTGCTGCCATATTTTTTCAATTGGTGATCCATTAAGTTTCCCTTATGAAGTTCTCCATTAGGGTCCTCATGTCTTTCTTTCACTTAACAAATTTGTGCCTCAGGCTCCATGTGAAACAAAAGGTATTTTATTTTTAAGTTAGTGGATTGCATGGGGCCCAAGTCGCAATTTGTCCAATTAAAAAAAAAAAGGACATGAGGATCCTATAAGAGTACTCCATAAGAGACATTTATTGGATCTCCATTGTACTAAAATAGTAAACTTATAAATCTATAATTAACAAAAGTAGCAGCTGGTGAGAACGAAAAAGATGTTGTAAAAGGTGAAGCAAATATTTACAAATAGGGAAGACTGGAAACATTAACATTAGAAAGACGTAAAGTAATAAGTTATATGATGTTTATTTAGTTGGTTTTCGATTCCCTAGCATAGGTAAGCATAAAGATACTCAATGACACTTTCTTAGTTTAATCTAGGCTGTAAATGGGTTTGGTTGACCCCTAACCTGTTTGGATTGGACCCTAAAAGGATTAAGTTTGGGTATGCATTTTGGGTGTCGTGGGTCAGGTATTTAGGACCCAAATATAGTTTGATTTGGATCTGTATCGAATCTAGCTTGACACAAATCTAACTTGATACCTGTCTACTGTCCGACCCTCTAAATTGATTGGGATGACCTTTAACCCATCGGATACCTGATTCAGATCTGGCATGGGTATGCTTTTGGATCAAGCTTGTCTGGTCTTTAGGGTCCAATTATTGTTTGGGTTGGATCTAAGCCATCCTTGCTCTGACCTGAATCCAACCCCCTACAGCCCTATTTGAATTATCTCGTTGTTTACTCGTCCATTTTGCTCACTGAGAAAATATTACTAAGCATACAACTACTAGAGTGCAAAAAATGAACACAAAAATATAAAGGTTCCTTTACTAGGGAGCTCACTTCAAATGAACTTTTTGGTTTCATAGTCAAAATATAGAGGTTCAGTGCCCATGTTAGCTTCATAACAAATGTGTTAGATCCTATGAAGTCTAATATTGTCTAACATTACTAAGATCTGAGGATAGACATAGCTGTGTGGGATCGAGAGAACATACACCAGTTGATGCTATATTTGGCATCTTCTCATTCCATGAGAGTTTTAGTTGTCAGATCTCAAAAGTGTCTACTGAAGTGTACAGCTCACCTCTAGTTGCTTAGGCATAGGTTGTAGTCATACAGACTTAAGTGCTTTAGAGCCTATATGGCTCTCCAGATTGTGGGGGCAGTACTCAATATTTTACACTTATCTCAAGTATCAGAGTGGCTTGTTTCACTCCTTAAATATGGGATAGATATTATAATAAATATAAGGAGATTTATAAACGGAAAACTATCAAACAACTATTGTTTTGTTTAACAACTTAAAAAAAGTATTATATGGAGGATGGAGTGCACCAACCCTCTTTTAGAAATATTTTCATAATAAATTTATAAAATAAAAGGAGTTACTGCCGTACATATCCGGATGTGTGAACCCAAAAAGTATTGTGTCCTTGTTCCATAGAATCTATGTAACGACTTCACGGGGTGTGTCAGTGTCCGACTTAGGTATGAGGTGCGTTTGTACACATGTATTATAATATGATATTCAGGTTATATTTAAACCAAAAGGCTTTTTTAAATTAAAATAAAGGAAGAAATATATGAAAAGTAAAAGAAAACATTTATATGCACCACAGACCTATAAATTTGACGTAGGACGGGAGAACCGTTCTGCGATTTGCAGAGGATGAAGAGGAGATTACTATTCACAGCACTATTCACGTGACACTATTCACGCAACACTATGGTATGATTTGGGTTTTCTTAGGTAAGAAATTGATTAAAAAAAATAGAGATGGAGAAAGAGAAGATAATAAGAGAGGAGATGGAGATAAAAAGATACCTTCGGCTTCACACCGAATTAGCTTGGCTTCGCACCAAGAGATAATGGCTTCACACCACGAGAGGGATTTCTCAAAGAGATTTCTATTTCTTCATTCATAATTTTTCATTCTCAAAATCAAAGGGTACATCACCTTTTATAAGACTCCCTATTTGAACTTTCCAAACTCTAATCTAATTGAAATTAGAAACTCCTAATACTAATCAACTATCGCAATCAATAATAAAATCCTAATTAGAAATAAAATCTAATTTTAATTGAAAATCCTAATTAAATTAAAACAAATCTTCGTGGGGTCCACTTATCTAAAAATAGTAAAATCATAATTTACTATAATAAATAGTAAAAATAGGATTGACTATAAATAGTAATTTTCAGATTTACTATAAATAGTAAAAACGAGATTTATTATAAATAGTAAGTCCATTTGCTTGACTGGCATAGATTCAGTGTAGTGTGGACTATTGTGGTAGAATGCTCTCGCATCAAACTCTCTTGGTCGAAAAGAATTCGACATCGAATTCAAGTTGAGATATTGCAATTGGCTTTTCCAGCGAAAGAGATATTTAGAGTAGTCTCCCTTTAGCTTCTTTTGCATCTTCGACAGGTGTAAATTTTCTAAAACATGGTCTATCTCCTCAACTCTGGCCTTCTTTGAATAGAAATCTTTGCTTGTTCCATCTGCTTTATTTTCAACTGTCGGTTCTAAAAGAGCAGAAATATCTAGTTTCGGATCGAATCTTCTGTACTATTTGGGTCATCTTCAGCTGGAGCGTCTAAATCAGAGGAATCATCATCACTTTCATTCTCCATAACAGCAGGTGGATCAATATGCTTATCTTCCGTCTTTTCATCTGATAGAACTACAGGAGCTTCAGGACTGGCTAATTCCTCAGTTTTGGCTTTTTCTTCTTCGTCGATTTTTTCATTTTCCTCAGATGGAAAAACACCATCTTGTTCAATGGCTTTTATTTCTTAGTTTACTTTCTTCTTGACTTGCTTTGAGACCTCTTTAGGAATTTTCTTTGCTGTGAAACCTTCCAATAGCTTGCCAGAAAGAGGTGGAAAAGCCAGTGGTTGTAGTAGTGACTTTCCAAGACGACAATTGCTAATTGGAACTCTGGCGGAGACCCTTGCCTCTCCAGTTTGCTCTCAATACGATTTATATGGTCGCTTAGTCCGCTCTCAAAACGATTTATCACATCGTTTAGTTTAGCTAATGCGGCTACCAAAGATTGCGAACCAATATGAGACATCTTTCTGATCAGGAGTTTCGAACTGGGCTCCGATACCAAATTTGACGATGGGAGAACCGTTCCGCGATTTGAGAAAGGATGAAGAGGGGATTACTATTCACGGCACTATTCAGGTGACACTATTCACATGACACTATTCACGCAGCACTATAGTATGATTTGGGTTTTCTTAGGTAAAAAATTGATTAAAAAAAAATAGAGATGGAGAAAGAGAAGATAATAAGAGAGAAGAAATGGAGATAAAAAGATACCTTCGCCTTCGCACCAAGAGATGATGGCTTCACACCACGAGAGGGATTTCTCAAGAGATTTCTATTTCTTCATTCATAATTTTTCATTCTCAAAATCAAATGGTACATCACCTTTTATAAGACTCCCTACTTGAACTTTCCAAATTCTAATTTACTTGAAATTAGAAACTCTTAATACAAATCAACTATTGCAATCAATAATAAAAATCTTAATTAGAAATAAAATCTAATTTTAATTGAAAATCTAATTAAATTAAAACAAATCTTCGTGGGGTCTACTTATCTAAAAATAATAAAATTAGAATTTACTATAATAAATAGTAAAAATAGGATTGACTATAAATAGTAATTTTCAGATTTACTATAAATAGTAAAAACGAGATTTACTATAAATAGTAAGTCCATTTGCTTGACTGACATAAATTCGGTGTAGCGTGGACTATCGTAGTAGAATGCTCCCGCATCAAAATTACTTAACAAATATAAGTATATTTGTAAGAGGGAAGACTATTAAACAACTATAGTTGTGTTTAACTACTTAACAAAGTATCGTATGGGCATATCATCTCTTCGTTCCAGGGGGCTTTTGTTAGTGGTCGCCAAATTTTGGATGGTGTCTTGATAGTCAATGAAGTTATTGACTCTAGACAGCGTGGGGGAAATCTGGGCATCATTTGCAAAGTTGACTTGGAGAAGGCTTACGACCACGTGAGTTGGTCCTTCCTTGATTATATGATGAGGTGGATAGGGTTCGGCGTGAGATGGAGAAGATGGATTTGTACGTGCGTCTCCACAGCACGATTCTCAATCTTGGTCAACGGTGCCCTTGCGGGTTTTTTCAAAAACTCCAGGGGGCTTCGACAGGGGGATCCCCTATCTCCGTACTTGTTCCTTATTGTGGTGGAAGGTTTGAGTCGGATGGCTACTAAAGCGGTTGATGATTTTGTCTTCTGGTGGGACTGGATGATCTCTTAATGCGGCCCCCTTTTTTGGGGCCCTCTAGGCCGTGTGTGGCTGGGGTTTTTTTTTCTATTTTCTTTCTTTTCCCCTTTCGTGTTGCTGTACAGGTTTTTGGGCTTCCTCAGCCCTCCTTAATTATATCTTCTTTTACCGATAAAAAAAAAAACAAGTATCGTATGGGAGGGAACACACCAGCCCTCTTTTAGAAATAATGTTAAAATAAAGGGCGTCACTGTCATACGTGTTAGGATGTGTTGACATGCTTATCTGTGTCAACATACGTTAGATAAAAAATTTCTTTCCTTATTTCTTAAAGGTGTGCGACATTGGGCACCTTTAAGAAGTCTGAAACGTGGACATGGCCGTGCACTTGTAATATATTACAATATTTAAACTAACGAATTCTTTTAACAATAAAAATAAGGATAGATGTAGTAAAAGAAACATTTTCATATGCCATAGAGCTATCCAATCACATAATAAATATACGTATATTTATAAACGGAAAACTATCAAACAACTATAGTTTTGTTCAACAACTTAAAAAAGAAGTATTACATGGAGAATGGAGTGCAAAAACCCTCTTTTAGAAATATTTTTATTATAAAATTACTAAAATAAAGTGTTGCACAGCTATACTTGTCTGGATGTGTGTTGCGACACGCGTGTCTATGTGTTGACATGTCCGACACGGCAAAAAACCCTAAAAGTGCTGAGTCCTTGTTACATAGGTTTAAACTATGAGTATGGTAGCAGCAATGTAACAACAACACAACACTTTTTGGGGTTTTTGGTCGTGTGGGACACGTTGACACACGGCCACTTGTGTTGACACATCCTGACACACATCCGGCCATGTAAGTCCGTGCCACCCTTTATTTAATTATTTTATTATAAAAATATTTTTAAAAGAGGGTTTGCACGCCCCATCCTCTATATAATACCTTTTAAAGTTGTTAAACACAACTATAGTTTGATAGTTTTCCGTTTATAAATCTACTTATATTTATTATGTTATTGGAAGCTCTATGTCGTATGAAAATGTTTCTTTCATTATACATATCTTTCCTTATTTTTATTTTTAAAAGAAACTTTTAGTTTAAATATTGTATTATAATATATGTGCCCGGCCATGTCCACATTTTAGGCTTCTTAAAGCTGTCGTGTCAGACACCCCGTATTTGTGTTGGATGCCAGCACACATGTCCGTACCATTGTTAGATAGGTTTAAACCTGGTTGAATGTATAGGTATGGTTCTTATTCGCTGACTTAACTTTCAACTTGGTTGCAAGAATATGCAGCTGTGAATCTGGTTTATGTATTCTGAACTGAAATCACTTGCTTGAACGAATATGTTTCTTATTCATCGTCTTAACTCTGAACTTGGTTGCGAAAATATGCATCCGTGAACCTGGTTTATGTAGTCTGAACTGAAATCCCTTGCTTCTCTTGAGTTCATGAATCCGGCTTGCCAACATCATCTCTTTAAGCTCTGAATAAATATTTCCAGAGATTTTTAGTTCTTCTCCACTTTAAAATCTCTAAACTTCAATTTTTTTTTATATTTTTTCCCTTGATAAACCTTAAAATTGGTGTGTGCAAACACAGCAATCAGCCAGAATCCAAATGCATCAACTCCAACTTTTTCCTATGTCATTGGTCTCTTTATTTGATTCCTCAGAGGTCCTATTTGTGAACAACGTTTTGGTCTAGTACTTATTCTTTTTTCTTTTTATAAGTTGTACTTATTCTCTATTGTTGTTAATTCTGTTACAGATTACAGAGCAAATATATGTGGGATCATGTATACAAACAGAACATGATGTGGAAACTTTGGCTAATGTTGTGGTATATGCTGCTATCCTTCGTATTTCAATAAAACTGCCCTTCCATTCTTATATATGTTGTTAAGAATCTATGCTATTGAAATCCATAAAATTACCCGTGCTCTGTATGTTATTATTATTATTATGTCTGTATGTTCTATTTAGATTTTAGTCAACCAAACAGTACATATCCATGTTAGTATTATGTTCGTGTTCCTATGCTAACATTGCTTTGCCATTGAAATGCACATGTGACATCCATACCTGCATGATCAACATATGATGTAAAGATGATAATATATTTTTTGTTGTAAGCACAACTGAACACATTTAGTCAAAGCTTATATGTGCTCGTGTGTTTGTGTATGGCTACCGCTCAGTCACTTGCATCCCATAACTATGGAAAAACAAAATGGTTCAATTTCTAGCATGTTTCCTAATATGGTCGATCATGTTCGAAAATCTCCAGGATACTTCCCTCTGCTTCCTGTACTCCTAATATCACTAAACAAACCACCTTCAACCCCAAGAGGGTCTTCAAAATTGGCTTTCAATATTTGAGACCTCGAAGGATGCCTTTATCTTCACTTCACTTGAGTCCATCTCTTCTAGTCTCTAGAGGCCCAGAAAATCTTAAGAATCTTGCGTCAATCAATCTGAAAGATGCCTCCTGTGCTGGCTGGGACCCGGAGAGCTTTGAGCATTATCATCAACTTTTAGCTTTAAGCAACACACGTCTGGTCTTCCATGAAGGCTTCATCAGTCAGGGGTAGTACTTTGTACTTGGGTATGCTTAACATGTAAATTAATGCTCACTTATGTATGTATAGGCTGACGTCCACGGTGGCCTACTCTAAGGTGGCTTTCACTCTGGTACCCTTTTTTCTCATTTTTTTGAGTGGGCCCCCGGTATTTTTTCCGGTACCCCTATTTTCTCTTTTTGAGCGAGCCCTAAAATAGCCCTTTCCCCAGGTCGTCCCTCCCGTGACTTGAAATGTTATGACCCAAACTGTATAAGGGTTTAGTTTTCCCATACACTATTACCTATGTGCTTTTGGAGTATTGGTTAGGTTCCTAACATTTGGTATCAGAGCCAACCCCATGTCATGGGTTCAAGTCACGAGAGGGGCTACTTGAGGAAAGGGCTACCTGGGGGCTCGCTCAAAAAAAGAGAAAATAGGGGTACCAGAAAAAATGCTAGGGGCTCATTCACAAAAAGTGAGAAAAAGGGGGTACTGAAGTGAAAGCCGCCTCAGAGTGGGCCACCGTGGACGTTGGCCTTGGAAGCGTGGTAGAATGTTATGACCCAAACTGTACAAAGACACAGCTTTCTGTTCCACTATCACCTAGGTGCTTTTGGAGTATCGGTTAGGTTCCTAACCAATGCTCAATTGTATCTTCTCTCTGTCTGTGTATGTATACAATGTGCCTCTGTGGTGTTCAGGAAAGAGAAGGGTGACTGGGAGAGGTGCAGTGGGGAAGGGTTGGGAGGGTGTCTGTGCGTGTAATCAATTTCATTTGCATGTATACTTTTCTAGCTCTTTTAGTAAACTAGGAATGCATTTTCTGAAATCTTGAAATGTCTCTCCAGAAAAGGTCAGTTTGCTGCTTTTGTATTACGTGCTCTGGTTTGAGCGGGTCAGTGTTATGGATTCATCTCTTCGCATTTTGCTGTCCAAGATCTAAAACAGTTGCCTTCATTTCATTCTTTGATGATTTGTCTCTATTTAGCACAGTAGATCATTTCACTGTATCTTTTACAGAATAGAATGAATATGTACCTTGATTCCACTTTAACCAGTAGTTTGCAATCTTTCTTTATATTTCCTATTAATACCCTGCAGTGTACTATTCACTTCATGTGGTTTCGGTGATATTCTGTTCCATGACTTAATAACCGTTGGGGAATGTGTGCATCAGGGCGTCACTGCTGTACTGAATTTCCAGAGCCCAAATGAGTGTGCAAATTGGGCAATCAACTCCGAATCAATCATTGATTCATGCCGTCGACATAATATCCTTATGATCAACTATCCTATAAGGTAATTGATAGATTTTTATGCCACATTCTGCTGGTGCCCAGGAAGGTTGTCCACACTGTTGATTCGTTTTCTGCGTCTGAATTTATTCATGTATATTAATTGATAAGGGAAATATTCCACCTTCTATCAAGGGAGTTTACATAATGCCCCCCTCTGATAGAGAGTTGAGCTGTTCTTAAGCTCCATGTTGGGGAATCAACTCCGAATCTATCATTGATTCATGCCGTTGATGTAATATCCCCATGATCAACTGTCCTATAAGGTAACTGTTGGATTTCTATGCCACATTCTGCTGGTGTCCAGGGAGGTTGTCCACACTGTTGATTCATGTTCTGCGTTTGAATTTATTCACGTATTTTAATTGATAAGGTAAAAATTCGACCTTCTATCAAGGGAGTTTACATAATGCCCCCTCTTATAGAGAGTTGAGCTGTTCTTAAGCCCCATGTACCTTTTATCAGCATCATTGTGGTGTCTTGCAGATGGACAATGAAGATTATGGGTTTTTTACTGGTATTAGTATATTATTTGGGTTTCTGCTTTCTCCTGTTTGATTCATGTGAATAACCCTGGTTTATTGCAAACCCTGTGTTTTGTGACTAACCATACTGTTTTTTTTTCTATTGCTAATAGTAAAGAACATAGTGGTCTCTGGGTGGGTTACTTAAAAATATGTCAACCTTTTCCTGGAATTCAATTTAATTCGGTTACTAATGTTTGCAACTTATTGTTATTATGGTAGCTGCATATTTTTGTGCATTTTGGAAGTTATGAGACCAGAGCCCTATGTTGATCAGAATATCACTTTTTAGCGGGTACAATAATTTCCCATTTTGATTTCTTTTGCAGGGAGGTAGATTCATTTGATTTGAGGAAGAAACTTCCGTTTTGTGCAGGGCTCCTATTACGGTTGTTGAGAAAGAACCTTCGAGTTTTTGTGACTTGTACTACTGGGTTTGATAGATCCCCAGCTTCTGTGATTGCATACTTGCACTGGATGCAAGATACTTCCCTTCATGATGCATATAATTTTGTTACAGGGTTGCACCCATGCAGGCCTAACAGGTTCTACTTGCAAACCATCTAATATTATTGTTATTAGGTCTGAATTCTTACACTTCAGTGTTTCCTGATAGCTATTTGAATGTTAATATGTCCTTGTAGTAATCTGACTTATAGTGTCCAAGTCATAAAATTTAAATCTTCTATAAAAAGTTCAGGAAGAGGAACATTGTGTCTTAAAGAATTTTTATGTCAGGAATCATTGTAGAATTTCTTATATTAATGTTTGGGATATAATAGAAACATTGGCTCGTTTGATGTAGGGTATCTTGTGCCCACTTCTGGAACAATTTATTTATCCTATTATATATCTTTTTATAATTATTTGAAATGTGATTCTTACTCGAGATGTGGATGAGCATGTGCACAGAATGAAGGGTCTGAGCATGTAGTTCTCTTGCGATTGGGATCTTTCATTGTGCTGTTAAGTGGTGTGCGATTAGCATGTCTTATTAGACAAATGTCATGTAATGAAATGAGTTCTATGTAAACTGTTTGCGTACCTGATTTCATTACCGACCAAATATATGTGAACCAAATATCGTCTCCTGTGAAGTACACTGTGAGCACTCTCATCAGTAGTTGTTTTAACTTGACAAATCCTTATGATGGAAATGTAAATGTAGATCAGCAATTGTCTGGGCAACATGGGATCTTATTGCTATGGTGGAAAACGGAAGACATGACGGACCTCCAACTTATGCTTTGACTTTTGTGTGGAACGGGCAAGAGGTACATGTGCACTTGCTTTTTTAATTTTTGATCTTAGGATTAACTTAATTCCCTGTCGAATGCTTAATATTAGATAGACTGGAAACTGATATTGTGAGGGATGTGGTTGAAGCATCTTGACCTTTACAAAATTTATGCTTATACAGAATTATAGGTTTTAGGTGGTACTATTCTTCTAAGATCACTTCTGTTGTCTCTGTTTTATAGGGGGAGGATGTATGCTTGGTTGGAGATTTCACAGGAAATTGGAAAGAACCCATTAGGGCAGTTCACAAGGGTGGACCAAAATATGAAGCTGAAGTTAAACTTCCACAGGGGAAGTAAGTTTGTTTGATGTGTTTTACGCTCTCTTCTTCTCTTTTTTGCTTTGTTAGTTGTTTTACTACCTCCTTTTTTCTTGTTTTTGGGAGTTCCAAAGTTTTGAACTTCTTACTTAATGACTTGTAAAATTTAAAAAAAAATTTCTTAATGTGCAGTAATGCATTTCTAGAACATAATTATTTTATTTCTCTTAGGTACTCCTATAAGTTCATCATCAACGGGCAATGGAGGCACTCAACAGCGTCTCCAACAGAAACCGATCAACGGGGAAATGTCAACAATGTTATTATAGTGGGAGATACTGCCAGCATAAGGCCTACTGTTCACCAACAAACAAAGGTAGGTTCCCTTGTTGCTGCTTTACATTCTAACGTCTTTTGGGAAAATACTGTTTTCAGTGATATTTTAATTTCTGGGTTTTGTGAACAGTGCTAGTTCCCTGTTTGGACTTATTTGGTTGGTATACTAAATTTTATCTAATCTATGCTCTTAGCACCCACATCACTCAAATTTAAAAACCGTCTACTACCACTCTGTACCATGTTCAATTGAAATATTCGGACTTATTAAGTCTATATTTCACTCGACAAAAAAGCATATTGAGGTAATAAACCGCTCCATTAGGGGTTACAAAATCTAATAGTTTCTTCCATGGTTTAAAAGGCACTGTTATAATGGCTTAAGGGTAGGAGTCCGTTACCGTTACTTTACTAGACACCGGCGTTTTAACTGTAAATGACCGTAAAATAATGGTAATGGTATATAGGGGTGTTTCCATTATAACAATTTTCTTAAACCATGGTTTTGTCCTATTTAACAAAGATACGGACACATACACTGATACGGAGTGTTAGACATTTTGACCCCCACAAACCCGATACGTCGACACATTCGTACAGTTCATTCTTTATACTGAAAGATGTATCTTTCAAATACTTCAGTCCATGTTAAGTATATTATATAGATATATTCTATTTAGATTAAGCTGATATACATTAAAATCACAAAAGCCATATATGAATAATAGCTGAAGACAAAATATTTGAATAAATTGAAATTTGTTGAAAAGGTGTGTCAGGCAACATGAATACAACACAGAAAATTCTTAGAAAATGGAGGGTCCGTCGTTACATAAGTTTGATCTAAATAAACATCATTTGCTTCCTTGCAAAGAGCTACTTTTACTCGGTTGCTGTTTCTTGTTATATAAGCTCCAATTTTCAGAACAAAATCATGAAACCATGCTCATCAGTTTCAGCTACAGAGATTCCTCTGGGATTCTTTTTAGTGTGTTTTTTTTTAATCTATTTTCTAGGATATTGCTCTATGACACTTGCCCTCACAGAAAGGTTCATCTTCCCGTAGTGTAGGTTCCTTTGGGGAAAGTGTTAGTGTGGGACCCCTTACTATGCAGAAGGGGTTCAAGGGAAAGATCACATGGGTGTCAATATTGTTCTATGCCACCCCCACCCCCACCCCCACCCCCACCCCCACCCCCCATCCTAATTTGTGCGTTGTAGTGTTTCTGTACCCCTGCACCAGATGATTGCCAATAGAGAATGAGGCTCCTACTGCGTATATTTTGCATTTATACACATGTTACACACTTGATCGAGATATACATGATCTAAGACTAAACAGCTTAAATGCTTCTGTTGTTTGGATCCATAATTAGTCTTATGGATCCTTGGGATCGATGGATTGTTTTATGCATTTAATTTCAGACCATGGTTCAAGCCAAGGATCATAACACGTTCTATCCATTCTGTATTTAAGTTTACATTCGTTTTAGATCTATAGTAATAATGATGATGTCAACAGAAGAGATACTAGCTTTAATGACTCGAGAATAACTATAAGACAAAAAATAAATAAAAAGACTATTTTAAACATGTCATTTTCTGCATGATATCCATTTATTTCATTTGCGGCTGTTTTGTTGTAGGATTCCACTGTTGTGAAGGTGATTGAGAGGCCATTGACGGAATCCGAGCGTGTCATGTTAGCAAAAGCAGCTCGATGTGTTACATTCTCCATATGTCCAATCAGACTACATCCCAAGTAGATGGTATCCCACTGTATGAACAACTTGGGATTCTTGGTAATACTCGGATCCCGCATTCTGTAGGTTCTCCTCATGTGTAGTTTTGCAAATCAGTGCCACGGAGGACGACGAAGAGATCAATTTTCTATCGGATTTTGTAGGTGGAACATCTGGAAAGAACCCCCTGGAAGTTGAAAGATGTTCTTACGACTTTAGCATTTAAGACTAATATGTCAATAATTTTGTATATTAACACACAGAATGTGTAACCCATGGACAGAAGCATTCGCCACTAAAAGGTCCTTAAATCTTTCAATACTTGGGGTGGATCTTGGGTATTAAAGCTGTCAAAAAGGTGGACACTCGTTCACAGCAAGCACGTCATTTCCATCTTGATTGCGACAAATCATGATCATTCCTGACCATTTGATGGAGGTCTCTCGCTCCCAGCCATACTCATTTCTCCAACAGCCGATTTAACTGTTTGGACTTAGGGTTGCAACATGGAGTAACATCCAACTATGAGCTATATAGGTTCAGAACCCATTAGCCTGTTTGGTATCTTGCTCAGTTCTGTTGCGACTTGTCGGGTGCAAATGAATTCACACATTATACACTTCAGCAAGAAAAAGATCGAGATCCCTGTCCAGTTTCTTTTTGAGGTGCAGCTGAACTATCTGAACCACATGCATGCAAAACACATACGAAATGCCACAAATCATAATTCTTTGTACCAAGCACACCCTAAAATCTCATCCAACCGAAGAACCCATGTATACATGTTTTAAAATTTTCTTTTAGGGACTGATGATCTGTTTGGAATTGCCATTTTTGAGCAAAGAAACAAGGATATTTTTGTAAGCATTTTCATGCAAATTTTTTTTTTTTGGTGGTGCAAAAATGATGATGCAAACAGGCCCCCCTTAAAATTAGATGGAATTTAGGCTGGCTGGCTGTTGTTAAAAGCTGTCAAAACTGATAACCACTGATTCATCCACCAATAAGCAATGAGAACTTTGTTTCCTCTGGACGGTGACAAATTGTCATAATTCACGACATTTGATGGAGATTTCCCATCCAAGCCCTGTACCATTTTTAAAACTGCTCATTTAATTGTCAAGAATTAAGAATAAGGAAAACGAATTGAAAACATTGGCATTATGTTACAGTACATTTTTATCTATTTATTTTTTCTACATAGACAAGAACGTGTGAACACACAGCGCATTATTGATCATGCCTCAAATGAGTCTATTCGTTAGATTTGATACATACTTAAAAGTCTAACCATTATTGATAATTACAAATTTAATTACATATATACATCAGAATGGAAAGAGATCGGTACCCTGTTCAGTTCTGTTGTGAGACGTAAGTGAACTTGCACACAAACCCATCCACTCATAAATTACATATATACATCAGCACAGAGAGAGATTGATATATCCATGTCAGTTTTTTGTTGCGAACTCTAACTAAACTTGCAGGTACACCCACCCATGCACAATGTCATGAAATCAGCGTAGATCGAAAATTTCAAACCTCATATTTGGATTGATATAGACATTAGAGCAATCCTCATAAAGGGGACTCCCATCTGATGGTTCTTGGTGAGGATGGAAACCCCTCTCTTGGCACTCTCTGAGAACAGTGGTTCCACCAGGTTCAGATAGCCGAAATATTCCATAGCCCCTGTTGGGATTGAACACCAAACATAAGCTTCTGCATACGGAATTTGTAATTATCTTTCATGAAACTGTTAACAGAATGGCCATAGGTCATTCAACACAAATACTACTAACGTAAATTAAAGCAAATGCACACCTAGTCATCGCAAAATCAATCAAGTAAAGCTTTAACTTTGGAAACCGTTTGGACACATATTTTGAATCTTTTAGCATAGCACAAGTTCTGATTACAAAAAAAAAAAAAAAAAACAAACAAACAAACTAACCATAGCACAAGTTCATAATTTATATGATCATCTAACACTGTCTAATGTTGTAGACAGCAATCTCAGAGTAAGCCTCTTTTTTTTTTTTGGGACGTGTGTCTTGAGACATGATATATGGGTAATTGGAAAAATGAAAAAGCTCGAATTTTTTAACAAGGCACAAGTTAAAAACTAGGGGAGCATCAAACACCGTCCACTGTCATAGACAACATTTTGTTGTTCTCAAAGTTTGTAGAAGGGCCTACCACCAATTGGATGATCTTAAATGCTTGTGGACTTGCACAAGTTTGATACCTTATGCGGAATCATACTATTCACTACTTTTGTGTGATGACAAGGAAGGACTAATCCCTACAGAAGCACGCAATCACCCGCAAACCACATGCATCGGGTAAGCCCGGGAGAAGTCGAACTTGTGACTTGGGGTGCATACCCAAGTCACCGAGTACACATCCACTCTTATCTCTCGCGCTACATTTTTGTACACATCCAAGTAACAAGGACACTCCATTTTCTAAGAATTTATGGTATTGGAGGCCATGTTGGACACATGCTGACATACCTTTCCAAACAAATCTTAATCTATTCAAATATTTTGCTTCAAGAATTATTTCTATATTGCTTTTATGATTTTAGTTATATTAGCTTATCCAAATACATTCTTCCTATAATGTATACTGAACATGAATGAAAATGTTTAAAAAAAAAATGTATCTCCCAGCATATGGAATAAACTGTACAGATATGTCGGTGATGTGGGAGCATTCTATTGGATAATTTTTTTTATTGCTTTTAGACTTAGTTTTTATATTTTTTTTTAGAGTTTTGGGTGTAAGCAAAATAGCCAAAGTTGTGGGGCTCATTGTAATTTTGCTAGTTCGTTAAGTTGTAGTATTTTATTTGGGCCATTGGATTTATTAGTTTATTTGGATGGCCAGGATTAGATTAGATTAAATGACTTAGTATTTAAACAATCTTTTTGTCATTTTTCATGATGGTACAAGAAATAGAAAAAACTCTTTTGAGAAATCTCGTCAATGAAAAACTTGGTGTGAATCCAGTCTACCTTGGTGCGAGGCCAAACTAATTTGGTGCAAAGCTAAAGGTATCCTTCTATCCCTATCTCTATCCATCCTCATCTCTCATTATCCTTCTGTGTCAGCCCCCCCCCCCCCCCCCCCCCCCCCGTCTTTCATAAGTTGGCACATCAAATTTGTAGGGAGGTTAATGTGTCTGACACTTAATATCAGTGTCACAAACTGACACACGTGTCCATTTCTTTGTTACATAGATACGCAATAATGGCTAGTGTGAGTAAGACCATGTCAAGCTGTAGTTCAGTGTAAGTCGACATCAAAACAATATGATCTTGATCAGGTGCTTGTCCAGTTTCTAGGGGTAGCACACTTGACAGCCTTCTACACAAATATTGAAGAGGGATGTAGATTCACCCTGAAATGGTGGTCGACTCACACTGGATTATTCCTCCTTTGTCACATCATATGCTTTTAGGAGCTAACATCTGTGTGAAATAAACATTTGTGTTGTTTGAAATTATCATGTATAAAATATAAGGGTATAAAATTGCATGTACAGTTTCCCAAGTTGACATGTGCAATACGTGTGTGCGCGTGTCTAACATGAATACATGTTTTGGTGTCCATGTTAAGTTGTTAACTAACTACTAATTCATGGTGTAAGACTAGCGCACCTTAAGGTATCCGTTGGAGCCATGACAATGGCAACTGCCTCGGGTAGCATTACCTGAACACGAGTTCATGTAGAACCAATTTTAGATAGCCACTTGATCACTGTATAAGAGAACAAAACCCAAAACTAGGACAGGCCGACTACCCAGTCTTTGCGAGTATTCCACCAAAATGATACATGAGCACAATACCATTGATGGGTGGAAAGTTTTGCATACAGAAAGAACTAGATATGGAGCATAATAAATAGGGATGGCAAGGGTACACTTTTAACCGGGTACCTGACTGACTAGATCCTATTAAAAACTGAGTTCGGTAATGCATTTATTTGGCTTGGAGCAGGTTTGGGCTGAGAAATGTAAATCCGATTCAGGTTCAAGGCTGGTTTGGATTACAACCACCCCAATTCATTAGGCCATCAGACCTCTTTCAATCTCTAATAGGCATTCTTTTGTTTACTCTCTCTTAGGTTTCTCTGTGAATCTGTTTTTGTCTGAGTGAGATTTTTTACAGTGTTCTATAATTTCGTCAATTGAGCAGACATGTAATTCAGACTGAACGGGAGAATGCCTGTTGGAACTGATACAAGGTTGATATCGATGCCGAAGAAGGCTGGAGGAGAACATGGTTGAGATCCAAAGAAACCGAAGAGAAGAATGCAAGCAAGCGCAACAATTCCTGACCACGATTCACTCTCTGATTGTTGTGAACAAGATACTTTTGATTGATATTTCTTTTAAGGGTTTGATCGGACTGATTAGTTGTCTGGCAGATCAGTGGATTTGGAGTTTTAGGGTTTTGGCTGGATCAGTTCAATAGATTAGGTTTTGGTATATGATTTTGAATTTGTTCGATTCACTATTTTCATTGTCATGGATTTGTAGGTTTTCATCTCCATGATTGAACCGTCTTAGGGTTTCTGCATCTCTTTCATTCGACGGTCATATTATATTTTTTAATTTGAATACTGGCGAGGTGTGGTGGCTTACCTGAATCCTGATAGGGACAGTTATGGTTTCAGGTAAGTAAAAAGGGTTGATTAGTTTACAGTCAGGGTCGGGTTGATCTTGACCCGTTGCCATCCCTATTTATAATTGGACCAACATTGATCAAACAGACGTCAGATGTGCCCAACAACTGATCACCACATGAAACAGAATAGGTGCAGGGTCACCAACCTAGCAGGCATTGCAACATAACTGAAAACACTCTATCTAGACAATCCACTGACCACGACCCCACCGCTAAGTTCATTGAGACTAAATTTCAGTACAATGTTATACACTAGACCACTCTTGCTACTATTCTATAAGATAGGACTTGGAAAGTAAATTCTCAAACACTGGTTAATTTTTTTCTCCTGTACTGAGCATAATATATTTACCTGATAAGAGTACTGAGTGTGCAAATCTATTGATGACATAAAACAAGTCTGAGAAGGGTGTGTCTGAAAATAGAAACAAAGGAATTAGGTACCAAACTCTAAAAGAACCAGAACATTTCATTAAGAACATTACTTGACATAATACATGAAAGACAATAATTAGCTACCTACATACAGATGCATACTCAAGGAAAAAAAGAAGGTAGTAATTAATCATCATGGTTAACCATGGCAAACAGAAATATTGTTTCTTACACAATCTGATAGGTTCTCCAGCCAACTATGGTTTTTGGTGTTATAGATATTTTTCAATGGCAAGAAGCATTGAATTAGTTTGGCTGAGTGATATTAGTTGTATACCAACCACAGTTTACTATTTCATTTGCAATACTTCTTACTCTAAAAATAGTAAAAAGAGTGATCAGAGATTTCTTCCCATGCATCATCATTTCCTTGTTTCTTTTTATCTCGAATACCCAATATTGTTCTAAACTTCTAATTCAACTCCAACAGGCAGCTGATAGGGTGATAGAATGTCTTCCTTTAACAATGATTATGGGCGAAATCAATTAAGATAAATATTAATTACCTTAACTATAACATCCAAGTATTACTACTTGTTGATCTTTGGTCTTTTAATAGATATTAAAAATCTGTGGTTGATTCCAAACCTATAGACATGTCCAAGAAGCTCTTCTTGACTTTGAAAGTACCACATTGATAGACCACAAGACAAGCATTGAAACTGGAAAGATGAAACAGGGCTATAAGCAACTGAGAGAATCGGAAGCATTGAAGTTAAGCAAGTAAGCTTTAAGATAAAAAGAAAATAATAAAGTAACATGCTTCAAATTCTGAAGGCATCATTCAGGCTTGCTTCCAAACAGATGTTTATGCAAGACAGAACCAGAAATAATAAAGGACAAGATACCTACATGGATCCATCCTACAGGAAAAAGGGACCGTTCATGTTGTATGGCATAGATCTCCTCCTCATGTAGAGCCTGACACTGTCATTTAGTGTGATTGGTTACTTGATGAAAAATTTCAGCAGCTTGCCAGTACCATATTGGTCCTATTGCAGAGCATTAGTAATATTTTACAGCAAACCAACTTGGGTAGATAAGTCTCAGGAGACTTACCGAACTGGAAGTCGATTCCTGCTTAGGTATTATCAGTGTGGTTACATAAAAGATCCTGTTCTTCTGGATACAGTACATGAAATAATAATATCAGTTTCAGTTTTTTGTCCTTTTTTTTTAAAACATTTTTAATGGTTTCAAGTTAATAAGTCAATCCTCCATCTGGAGAACAGGAAAAATGAAAATAGACTAACAAGAGATGAAAATTTGAAAAAAGGAAAAAAAAAAGAAGAAGAAACAATTCCATCACTCTTTGTGTTCCTCTTAACTCCACCTCATGCTGCTGTGTGGCACAAGTGGATTGTCCATCCATCTGGTACAGCATTATACCCAAAGACCACATGAATGAATGTGGCCGGTCCATCTAGTACAGCAACATACCCAAATACCAAATGAATTAATATGGGTGACCTAGCCACTGATCAGATAGTTTGGTCGCTGAAAGGAGGCAACTGATCAGGTTAGTCTCATTTGACTAAGGTGATTTTGGGTACGTTGATCTCTTGATCAACCCATATATAAGCCACATGGTGGAATGAGGTTAGGGAACGACATGGGTCGGATCCATGCAGATCCAGTTTTAAATCTATAAGAGTCGACCTAGATCTGGATCTGACCCGGACTATTGTGATCAGGCCTAAACCGACCCGTGAATAAAATACGCGTTGGATCCACATGCACATAACAAAAAGTCACCTTCTATTATGATGCATATCAACGATTTGATCCATTACAAGGCTCAAGTGTGTATCCAACCTGGATCAGATCACTCACCACAGGATCCGAACCCAAACCAGATCCGCGCAGGATCAGATATACTGGATCCATAGCATATACGTATATAAAATGGGTACCAGTTGGATCTCAGATTTCATGCCCCAAATGGAGTTATTGAAGAAAATACAAAAAGGATAAGTGATGAAACTGCTTCTGTAATAACATAGAGATAAAACAATCTCATTTTGGTTTCGTGATGTATGAACAAGTGCCTGGATCTTACAAGAAAAGCGCCGAGAACCCCACACGTCTCTAGATCCTTGGCTGTGTTATCTCTAGCAAGTTCAAGAAAATCTTCCATCAACCTCGCTGACTGGCCACATCAAAAAATATTGTTTATCTGTAAGAAATCTGTTCTTCAAGGCAAACATGTGTACAACTTGAGAAGATTTATTTAGGTTGAGTAAGCTAGGATTGAACCTACAACCTTGTACAATTACAATAAAAAGTATTACAAAGGAAGCCGCAATTTAAAGTTCTTAATTACTTACTATGTGTATGTCTTGAATGACCTTATATCCTGAGGAATCACTAAAAGAAGACCTTGAGTCCCCATGTTTTGAATCACCAACGGTGATCTGAGTGACACGTGCAGCATGGGGCATACTCTGTATGCAGGAAAGAACAGGGGAGGGGGAAGATTGTGTAACGATATGCACATTGACATCGCAATCTGTGGCTGTAGAGAAGGTTGAACAAGGGGATCCAAATCCGGAACAGCTTGTGCTAGAATCCACGGTACTTGAAGATGCCAACCCAATATTTTCCTTATTGATGCAGCTAAAAATGCAATATGACACAAGAGACAGGTAGTTGGCTGAAAAATATTAATATGGAATATCAACAGAACCCATCTTTCTAGAGAGTTCCCTGTGTACAAGGTCTATTTACAATAGTTTTTCTAGCAAGAGTTCCCTGTGTAAAGGGGGATAAAATCTTTGTCAAACAGGGAAAATAACTGATACCTCTGACTTCTTGTTTCTGCTATCCCACTATAGTTGACCTGTGGGAAAATATTTGCAGTTCATTAGAAAGAGCTCCTACATAAATTAAAAAGGTAGAAAATTGGATGCAAGAACTGAGAGATCCTTCCTGTGGAAGGACTAATCTCATTGCACTCTCTTACTTCCAGTATAAATCTTAAAATGCACACTCCGATGGGCTACTAAATTCCTTTAAATAAATTAAGCAAGAGTTCAATGAGGCTATTTGATGCAATAAAGTATTCATCCTACCACACTGAGTATTATCTTTATCTCAATAATTATCAATGAATAGCAAGCATAACTAACAGAACTATACTTTCACTCCCTAAAAAGATGTGAAATACTGGAAATCAAGACCTCTTAACAGTTAACACAGTCCACTCGAAGCAAACATCCGCACAAATAGAAAGTAGAATTAGATTGTTGAAACCCTAGAAGATAGATGGAAGATGAGAATGAAGATCCAAATGTTGACAGCTGCGTGCAGGACTCACAAGTTGGAATGTATCAATATATACCCACGAAGAAGTTATATTTCTTTTTGATAAATATCTTTCCTTAAAGATGCTGAAAATTTGTTTTAACTACTACTTCCAAAGGACACATGTTCTGAATTTTGGTAATCCATTGAAGTTTTAAAGGGAGTTTAAGTAGTTCAGGCAAACTCAAATTCTGAAATCAACAATGAACGCAACGTTGTACCTTCCTCCCACTCTGGCTCAAAAGAGCACGATCTTTTGCATCTGAGATGTACAGCCAAGTTGAGGTTTCAAATTTTCCACTTCTTTGACAAATTGCTGACGTATCTGATCCAACATTGAACAAGCAATCAAACTATGGTTTGCAATTCAAATTCTTTTTAACTCCAATGATTTTTGAACAAAAATGATTATAATTGAGCTTGAAGCAAGATATGCTCTAAAAATATTTCAGCAAGCACTCTCTGACATAAGTGTTAGCTAGCTGCCAATCCTATTGCTCAAATAAAATAACCATGAAGATAAACCAATGATATTGTACCTTGTTGTGATGAAGCTTTTCTTTCGCAGAGTGGGTTGAGTAACCATGATGTTGAGGTATCTTGGAAAGTAAACTGCGAATGCAGGTTAGAAACACTTTTAGCTTATAGAGGTTCTTAAATGTCTTCCTTACTGAGGACAGATCTTATATCTCGCGTTAAGTTCAGTAACTAAAGTCATCAGACTAAGAGCCTATGCTATGTTACCCAGACACTTCAAAATGGACACTTCTTTTTTGAAGTGTAAATGCCATGTTCATTACTTATCCAGGCCGTCTCTCAGACCTAGCCGGGTAACATCATGGTTCGAAGTCTCGGGATTGGACACCGGATCCAACACTGCCCGGCCGTCTCGCTCGAGACGATGTGAAGGTTCTTCATGGAACAATGCATCTTGGGTGATACGATCCCGAAATGAAATGGATCGGAGGGCGTCGATCCTGATCCGGATCGTCCAATCCAAAATGGGATCGGCTGAGACTTGGAACCATGGGTAACATAGAGCCTATGTTACACAAACCCTTCAAGATGGTGACGTAACCATGTAAGACTAAAAGGCATAACTGACAACTTCATAAATAATATCAGTAAGACATCCTCAGTAGTTTGAATGGGAGATCTGAGTGCAGAACAATTGTATACAGTACTTCCCAGCAGTGGTGGAGTCGGGATTTTGTTCAAGGGGGGCAAGGCGGCAAACGACTGTCAAAGTGGGGCATGGGCGAGAATTTTTTTTTGATCGAGGCGTCCGGGCACCACCTAAAAATGCCACGTGGCACTCTTAGAGACTAATGACCGTATGGTTGTGTGGCCCAACCCTAGGTGGACCTACCAAGATTCAGCCTGATTGGTAATTTATAGCCATTGGATCCAAGTACCTCAAAATAATGCTCGAATCCTACGGTTGAAAATCAACCCATGAAAAAGACTAAAAACGGTTATAAACCACCTATAGGAATGGTTTTTGGTCTGTAGGTCCACATAGGGATGGGCCAAACATCCATGCGGTCATTGGTCTCTAAGAGTATGCTATGTGGCGTTTTTAGGTGCTGGACGTCTGGATCAAAAAATGCCGAACATAAAAAAATTTCTTGGCAGCGGCAGGCGTCCAAGACCTTAAGAGGGAAGATCGCAGGCGAGATTTGAGAGAGAGTGGTCATTCTCCCTTTAGCTATAGGTTAAAAGGGACATTCCTCACTCCTGGCTCCACCGGTGCTTCCCACTCCAAATAAAAGTTAAATTGAAAATAAAATCAGAAAAGAACAGGTACCCATGATTTTTCAAAGCGAAATTCATCCAAATAGGCTCCAATTAATCTGAAAAATGAAAATCAGAATTGAAAGGAAGGGTTGAGGAAACATACCTGCAATATCTGTCGAGAGTCGTGTAAAGATCACTGATATTTTGTTCATCCCTATACAATTTGGCCTAATTAAACAGAAAAAAAAAGCAGTGAAGAAATAATCCGACAAAAAAAAAAAAACAGCGAGAGAGAGAAAGAGAGATGACGAGGAAAAAAGTTACCTGGTCGATGAGTTGATTAGCGATTCTGTAGTAGAAAGAGAGAGGGAATCGGTTGTCAGACTTTCTAGCTGAGGTTTCCATGTTTTTCTATATTTTAATTTGATTATCTCTCTCGTTCATCTCTCTTCCCTGTAATGAAACCATTTTTCCTTTGAATATAAACGAAGGCCATGGCTTGAGGTTTCTGCTGCCACCTCCGTAGAATCGTAGATAGATGGACAAGTTTTCTGTTGCCGACTACAAAGGTCGCAGTAATCAACACCACCTGTTGAAGTGGGGCTCACATATTTAAAGGAGAAATTCCAAAAGTAATGTGGACCCTACCTCAATGTGCGGTCTTGATTACTGCAACCTCACCTTTGTGAATCAGAGGCGTTTTAGGAACAAGAAATATGCAGGTTTCAGACCAAGGGTAGATTAGTATTCGGAGGGAGTAAAACTTCTGTCACAACGCCGTGTGACAGAAGCTTATGTCACAACGCAAAATAGGATCCACGTGGCACACTCTTAGTGGACGCTGACCGTATGGATGTTTGGCCAGTCCCTCGGTGGACGTATAAACCAAAAATCAGCCTGATTAGTGATTTACAACCTTTGGATCTTTGCACCCAAATAACGCTCAATAATGCTCAAATTCCTACCGTTAAAATAAACCAATGAAAATAACTTCAATCGAATCGGTTAGAAATCATTAATCAGGCTGATTTTTGGTTATAGGTCCACCGAGGGACTGGCCAAACATCCATACAGTCAGCGTCCATTGTGCCACGTGGCTCGTATTGTGCGTTGTGAAGAAGCATCTGTCACAACGCTGTGACATAAGTTTTACTCATGGAGGGGTGAAGAATCTGACGAGCTGCCTGTACGATGCGGAAAGGAGGAAGGAACTGGAGATCCATTGGATTTTAGTATGGTTTTAAAAGCGGTCGTTGTAACGAAAATAACGGCCGTTATAATGGATTCGGACCTCGTCCATTACATTATATTATATACCGTTTTAATGCCCAGAAAATAACGTCCGTTATTTTCATTACAACGGCTGTTATTTTCCGTTAAAAATTTTATTGAAAATTTGAAATTTAGCGCCGTTTCCCCCGATTATTTTCCTTTATTTTCGTGGGGTTTGGGTTAGAACTTAAGATATCATCGGCAAGTCCTCGTCACCATAAGTCTTATCCCAACTATATGCGGTCGGCTGCATAAGATATCTATACTACTTTAAAGCCAAAAGTGGGGTCGGGGCATGTTCCCACACACACACGGGCTTCACAAGACATTCACTCTCGTGCAAGGCATGTGCCGCCTCTAGTAATTATAGATAGAAATAAAATGACAAAACAGGATTCTAGATACCAAAGAGTTGGTATAAAGCAATGGTGATGATGATAACAATGACGAACGACATTGGTTTCGGACAGTTGAACTTGTCGCACTTGACATAATCAATTCTTATGTCGAATTATTAAGAGGCGAAATCACATTATTTGCGACATTATCTGTAACTAGGGGAACGCCACGTGCGATGCACTTGCACCTTACACATGGAAGCACCTTACATGTGGCACACTCATAGAGATCACTGACCGTATAGATGTTTGGCCCATCTCTAAGTAGGCCAATATGAAAAGAATCAGCCTGATTAATGGTTTTTAAGGATTTGATTGGAGTCGTTTGTGAGTTGATTTTTAACCATAGATTTTAAGCATTATTTGGAGTACTCAGATCCAAAGGTTTGAAATCACTAATCAGACTAATATTTGGTATATAGGTCCACCTAGGAATGGGACAAACAGTCATAAGGTCAGTGGTTCTAAGAGTGTGCCACATGGCTTATACTATCGTCCGACGTGGGTGTGCCAAACAACCTGAACTGTGAAGGGACATTTTAATGAGGGAAAATTTTTTACCTTTGAAAGTAGTGAGGTCTCTAATTGTGTCACATGTGTGGCAACACCAGTTGTTGCTTTATAATAGTATAGATAGATAGATTTTTATGACCTTGAAAATAATCAAACAAAATTGAATACAGATGGTATGATCAGAGGTACATTTAATGATCCAACGGGTAGAGTAGCCTCCAATACGATTCTGCCATTTACACATGAAAGAGGGTGGGACCTGACCGGCGAGATAATTTCTTATAAAGGTCAGATATGGCTAAAGTTTAACCATTCTGCTTTATATAAGGAACTTGAGTTATGAAGGCACTTTTCTATTTATTCCCAAAATACCTCTAATGGCTAGAGATTATCAGTCATGGTGAATTTTGGTGTATATCCACCAAGGGGTGGGCTAAACATCCATGCGGTTAGTGGGCCCAATGCAGCGGTCACAAAAATGGTGCTAGCTCACGACAAAAGTGTGAGCTACAGCTTGTTACATCATGACTCGAGGTATTGGTTTTGTGGGCCGTATCAGTCGACACATCCCAATCTGGATCAGCTAATCCAACTCGGTATCGGCATGACTCAGCAAATAGTATCTCGGGCGAGACAACATGAGATGGTATGCTGCAGTCCTGTCATGATACCTTGAACCACGGAATGCCATGGTGTTTAAACCCACATGCCACATTATCTATATAACAAAACACAGTGGTTGTCTGGTTGTCTCCCTACTTATATCCCCTCTTATAGGCTTCAACAAAGAAGGGTCGAGATCTTCTCCCCCAAATGGACGATGGATCTCGGCCACTCACACCCGATTTTAGCAAACGCTTTGTTGGAGAGTGCTGTCGGCACGGGCCACCCACTAGTTCACATACAAAACACACCCACTTGTTTGAATACGATTAAACAAAGTTTGCTCAGCGAGGCCATCACGAGCGATAAATATGAGAGATACAGGTGGTTCAGATACGACACATTCAAATAACAGTAAAAACAGAAAACATTGCTGTTTTCATTTTTTCTCTCCTTTAATTGAATATATCATAAAGCTTGGTCTACAGTGTGTCGGTACTGATATGGAAAAGAGAGAAGTTATAATTATTATATCATTACTACGTACCATGTAATCGACTAAGAAAATAGCTGAAGTCGCGTCTCCATTATTACCGCCATCTTTAGTATATAGATACCCTTACTGAAAGCTGATAGCACAAATCCATTCAGATCTCAATTCACCTCGATTCCGTCCTGACGTTCTTCTTGTATCTCATTTAGGTTCTGCCCTGCACTCACTTCATTGATCTCAACCTCACCCCCTGATTCAGCTAGTTTTGTGATCCTCTGCAACTCATCACCTTCATCCGAAGGGCGTGCAATGACCTCATCTTCACCTGATTGTTCTTTTTGAATCGATGGTTTTGGCTGTCGGATGGCTACAGCAGCTTCGGGCATGGCAATAGGTGGAGGCTGGGGAGGGACCCAAGAACGCTGAACCGGCCGCTCATTGCTTGCTGCACGATAAGAGGCCACCTTCAATTCATCCTCAGGTTCGATATCTGTGATTCTCACATTTTTCCGTTGCCACCAAGCCTCTGAATTGTCACCATTCAACTGAGAGGTGGGCGGAGCGTTATCTTGTACCTTGGAACTCAAACCTTCCCCATAGTAAGAGCCATTTTGAACCTGACCAACCTCCCATGGCTGATCAGAAGAAAATGTAAAAGATATTAATAGTTTAGTACAGTATATCAACCAATTGAGCTACAGGCTCGAGCCCTATTGCTATCAAATAAAGTCCCTTTGTGATAATAATGTAAGATAAAATTTGAAATAACTGAAATAGACGAAATTCTCCAAAGGCAAACCTTGAGTCTGGGTGCTACGCGAGGATTTGATGGAGGCTGATTAGGGTTTGGAGGTAAATCGTTGATATCCTAGAATTCAGACCAGAACGATACATATTTTCTATTTAAACCTGTCAAATCCATATACAGCAAACAGAAGGAAACAGCAGTCCTACCTTGATGCCCGGAGGTTTCTCCCCTCTTTGTACCATAGCCATTATCTGCAAAATAAAATTTTGGGGTTCATAACCAGAAATTCTTTGAACCAATAATAAATTGATGAATTGAAAACTGAAGGAACCAACAGCTGAGTACAAATAGTGTATAGTAGTATGGCATCTCTACTGTACATGCTCTTCAATTCTATGATCTTGTAGCAGTTGGTTCTAGGTTCCAACAACCTACCCAACATTGTCCTCTCAACATATGCAATCACTTGGGGATCAGTCAACCATCATTAAGAAGTGAAGCTCTTACTTCTCTTAATAGCTGTGCTTAATAGCTTGATGTTTACTCCCTGGCTATGAAATAATCACAGACGTCTGTTGGTGTCCGACAAAGACACGAGGTGTCTGACACAGCACCTTTAAGAGGCCTGATATGCAGACACGTCCGTATACACGTATTACAATTAATATTTTAGTTATATTTAAACCAGAAGTTTTTTTAAAATAGAAATAAGGAAAGATATATAAGAAAAGTAAAAGAAAGCATTTCTATAAACCATAAAGCCATCCAATAACATATTAAATTTAAGTAGATTTCTTATAAAAAAAAATTTAAGTAGATTTATAAAAGGGAACAACTATTGTTATGTTTAAAAACTTAAAAAAAGAAATGTGTGTTGGATGAAACACACCACCTCTCTTTAGAAATCAATTTTATATTAAAAATTATTAAAATAAAGGGTGACATGGGAGTACGTGTCCGGATGTGTGTCAAGATGTGTCGACATATCCGACACAACAAAAAACCCTAAAAGTGCCATGTCCTTGTTACATAGTTTCCTGGACTTCATGTTACACCAAACAGGGGAGTATCCAAACATGATATCTACCCTGATGTCTAATCTTGTCTTGGACGGAGATGCAATGTTCCCAAGTGCTCAGCCTACTGCTTCACTTGGGATGCCACTAGTATCATCAATTTCTTGAATAAAAAAGCCATCAGGTCATCCAATATGAAAAGAATAAAATCTTCATATTTCGTACATACATATGCAACATAAGTATACTCAGTAGCATCTTGGTTATCCTCCATGTCAGTTCTGCCCAGTTATGCATCACAAGACAAATAGGTTCAAACAATGAGAACCAATCTTATAAAAGATGGAGAGAGTTACATAGTAGAGCTGGCTGAAGGCATTAAACCTACCATCTCAAGTTTTTCAAATTACAAAGAGTGGAATGCTTCTTTTGGACAAGTGAGAAGAGAAACCCTCAGAGATATACCAAACACAACCCTTTGAAGAAAAATTACTGAGCAATGAAAAAGTTGACAAAGTTAAATACCTCCATATATGACTTTGGATGGGGTGCAACTGAGGGCTCCATAGATGCGGGTGCTGATGAAGGCTTTGCTGTACAGAATACTGCAATTATCAGAATGATGAAACAGGGGGAACAAAATCTGCTTTGGGAATATGAAGTATTGAGAAGTTTAAACAATAGAGATTCAACACTTCAGCCCCAAACAACAACCTGAGCCCATGTCAAAGTCCACCGCACCATTCACTTTCGCTTGCTGATAAGAACATTTTAAAATTATAAGAAACTCAACTGGGAGCAATTTGAAATAGAAATCTAAAATGATCAGCTCTAAAGTATCTCAGAGCTCGTGAAACCATTATCAAACTATAACTATCCTTAATTTACCTTTTTTTTAAGGGTCAGGTTCGGGGGACAACCATTTGGCATACCCACATAGAAGATGAATCAATGGCTGATTTTTGGTGAGGATGATCTATATGGTGAGGAGATCATCCTCGCAAAAATTCAAATCATTCCAATATTCGTAGACTAGTTTAGAAGTTGAAGAATTATGGACCATCTATTTTTACCATGTAAATTGAAAACTACATTTGATGGGGTTAGAAATTTTTATTATGGGCTGATTTTTTGTTCGAGTGATCTATATGATGAGGAGATCATCCTCACCAAAAATCAGCCATTGATTCATCTTCTATGTGGGTACGCCAATATGGTTGTCAAAAATGGTTGTCCCCCGAACCTGACCCTTTTTTTAATTGAATTCTTAATTTACCTTTGACCCTGGGTGAGAGAGCCTAGGATCTTCTTGGTCATCAAGAGGGGTTCTCCATGGGGTGTTGTTACTTGGTCCTGAAGTTTACACAAGAACAAAAAGCAGTTGATGACAAAGTTAACAAATACCCTAGTTGATGGAGAGAAGACTTTTGCGGAAATCTCTTCACAGTTCTTGATAAATGGAGATGTCAGCAAAAAGAACAACCAAAATTTAACATAATGTTCCTAGAAAATTTGTTCTAAAAAATCAAGTATATAAGAGAAACATGGTGCACCTGCCCATTGTGGATGGTTTGGTCGCATCTCAACATATGCTCATTAATCAATAATTCATGGTTGGGCAATAGCCCAGAAAATGAATTAATCAGACCATCCAATTAATGAACCCTATTATGGTCGACTGCACATAGTTTTACTGATTTCGGAAAGGAAAGCAAATAATATCATCCAATCAGCGCAATTTCTGGTTCTATGGTCCACATAATACACAATCTCCCCTTCTCCATTCTTCTCTCTTCTCCACTTCTATGATCTTTCTCTTTTTCTCTTCTCTTCTCTCTTAATCTTTTCTACTTTATTTTTCACTTTAAAGATTTTTATACCCTAGGCATGTGAAGTTAATAACATGATATTAGAGCAGGTACCTAGGGTGTTGTGTTTCGAACCCTAGGGCTGCCACAGGTGGTACAACCACATGGTTGTGTCTTATGACTAGTGAAAATCGCAAAGTTTTTTCGGTGTTGGGTTTATTTCCCCTTTGTACCATTCATCAAACTATTCATCACACTGTTTCTAGAGTATTGTCATCATTACTACTCACGGTATTGTTCATCGCACTATTCACAAAGTATTGTTCATCATTACTATTCATGGTTACTATTCACCATTATTGTTCACGAGAGTACTGTTCACGGGGCACGACACTTTTTTTTTGGGACTCCTAATGCAAATCCTAGGTTGAAATATGTCCAACGATTCATTTCCCACATCTGGAGTGATAAGTGGCATGTCGCACATGGGTACCCATGGTGACCATCACCCGAGGTTGCAGGTCACCACAGTGAAGTTGGATGGGTCAAATTACCTAGAGTGAGCGCCGTATGCCCCGGGCGTATATCGGTGGACGTCGTAGGTTGGGATACATTAATGACAAGGTGGTAGCACCAGCCCTAACTGATTCTACCTATGATAAGTGAGAGGCTGAAAACCTCATGGTGATGTCATGGTTGTTACATTCTATGTAGTCACATATTAGTAAGGGTTTCTTGTTTCTCTCGATTGCGAATGAGATGGGATGTTAAAGCGAAAACTTATGCCCAAGTTGGAAATTTTGCGAAATTGTATGAGTTGCAACAGAAATATCCCATCTTCATCAGGGGGAGATGTGCTTGGGACGTACTATGCTACTCTACAAGTAAGTGGGAGGAGTTGGACCACTACTAGAGCTATAACTCAATTTGTGCTATTGATGTGTCAAGATATAGAGCAATGGTATAACGCCAATGAATATTTGAAATCCCCGCCTGTTTAAATCAGAGCTACGAGCAAGCTAGAAATTGTGTCAAGACTCATAGGAAACTTCTATGCTTCTTCTCAACATGACAAGAAAAGGTTGACTTGACACATAAACATGATGTACACTACTGAAAAGTGTATTGAACTGCACATGTTCATTCAAGATGAAGGGTCTTCTTAATCTTCTTCACAAATTTCTTTTGTAAACTAAAAAGAATTTCTTGGTCTCAGAATATTTTTATTTGATGGAATGCCTCAGTGCTCCAAATTCTCGGACACTTTGATGATTGGAGCCCATGCTATATGTGAACTTTTTTCTAATGAAAAACAAATATACGCTACAGGTGCATATTATAAAACCTGTCCATCAGATATTAAGAACTGAGGAATGTTCATATGAAATAACAAATTACAAATATGGATCACAAATAGGCAACATGGAGAAAACAATGAAAGTAACTTACCATTCCTTAATGCCGATTGAACTTCTTCTGTCTGCTTGTTTGATGAGACAGCAACTTCTCTTGCACCTTCCAAATTCCGGATAGCATTAGTCATTGACTTCATTTCCCCCACTTGGACGTCTAACAGATTCATAAAGGCCTCAAAGAACCTCCTGTCTGAGAAGAATAAAACAAAGGTCATTCATGGAGGGTTAAAATTCAACTACAAAGAATCTATAAGTGAGCGAAAAGGAAGAAAAGAAAAAAAAACTTCTAAGCAAACTCCATAGGAAAGAAGATCAGGCCAAGGTCCATTCATTAAATAAACCCACCTTCATTTTTTGAATTCAACATTTCTTGATTTGCTTTGGCCACATCAGCAGCTGCTGCCGCGGCTGCTTTTGCAGCTGCTGCTGCTTCTTCAGCCAGACTTGGTTTTGAATTAGTTTTCTTCACAGAGTCATTTTCTTCTTCGGACACAACCTTACGAATCCAAGACTTCAACCTCGGAACAATAGCATTCTGTACGAGGAATAAGTTATCAGATAGGGCTGCCACGTTTAAACCATTTGGCAATAGGTAAACATCTAGAATATCCACATATGTATATAAGACACTGATATAAAAAATAAGCAAAATACTGATTCTTGTACTGGATGATGCAGTATACACAGAACTGTGTCTAGTTATATTAGATTGTTATCTTTATATTTACTATTATTTTTTCTTGTTCATTTTCATAAATAAAAAATTACAAATTGAAAGACTATTTATTAATAATTCATTAAAGTAAGCATGTTCAGAAAAGGAAATCTGTAGTTTAATAAAACTAAAAATAGCATTCACAGTATCATTGTATCTGACAGGATGTGTATTTATGTTGTATTCATGCATGGGCTGTAAGCCAAATGGTTAGTGGGTATATAATATTGTCATTATAAGATGACGTGATAGTAAAAAAGCCTTTTGATACCTTAAAAAGTAGGGCGGTTCCGGCTCCTGAAGCAGCAAGCAACCCTACAGCAATAAAAGCATGGGACCAGTGAAATCGGGCCTGCGACAAGGTTGTCACTGTGGAAACAACACCAGTAGGAGCGGCTACTGCAGGTTGTGGCACTTGTGCCGGAACCTGTTGCTGCAAGTTTGTTGCTAACTTTGACTGGCCATCTGTTATCAATAATAGAAGAAAACGACACAATAGTGAAACACAAGGGGTACCAAGCATGGTCAAACAGAAGTTCAAGATTGTGAAAACTTTTTCTCTTTAGTAGGTAAGCTGGTATTGAGCTCCTGTCTTCATGGCTGCAACACATGGGTTATTACAATAGGTAAAGGCCTAAACTCCCACGCCAGATGCTTAGCTTTATTACCTTGATTTGAATTCGCTGCTTGCGTAGTTGTAACAGTTGGGGCTGGGTCCTATTATTTATAAAAAAAGATGTCATAAAATTGCATAGGCATGGATAAAAGTGATGCGCATTGAAAGTTTCCATGTCAAATTTAAAGAGCACAGATAAGAAACAAAGTGTGAACCAAAAAAGAACAACTTGCTTACAGGGACACGGCGAAAGGCTTCATCTATCTCCTCCTTTGTGAGGCCCTTCTTCTCAAGAAAAGACCTCCTGTAGATGACTGGAGAACCCCTAACTTTTGGGTGTGAGAGAAACTTTACAGCATTTTGCACTTGATCCTCTCTCATTGGTTCTGAGTTCACAAACATTGATGTAGGGGAAGGTTCTCTTGTAGTCTCTCCCTGTGCACCTTGTCCATCCCCATCCATTGATTTTACAGGCTCCGGAACTGATGTTAAGATAACAAATAATTAATCTAAAATACATTTCTAAAACAGTAGAACTAGCGGTCTTTTTATCATATGGAAATGAAAATGTATCCATGTGCATGCTTTGCATCTTCAACCATCTTTGCCAACTTATAACTATAAGTACTAACAAGGGGAGCATGTTGGCTATTTATAGGAAGTTAGGACCAGATACTATAGAAACCAGTTAAACAAATCTAGCCACACAAGAAGAAATGCTCCATTTTACAAAGAGTCCCCACATCATCGTACACACTTCGACAAGGCCAATGCAAAAAGAAACAAGGTGTATGAATGAAGCATTGTTAGGGAAATGGCTTTCGAGGTTTGAGGTAGAAGTTGAGAGGTTATAGGGGAAGGTTATTGAAGCTAAATATGGGAGTAGTTAAATAGGGTGGGAGAACGGTGTGGTTCAGTTTTCTTATAGTTGTAGCGTTTGAAGGGGGATTTCAAATGTCTCGTCTAACTTCACAAAACATTTGAAAGTCCAAGTGAGGAAAGGGGATAGAGTGCGATTCTAGCATGATTGTTGGTGTGGTAACAATCCCTTCGAAAAGGACTTTCCTATCTTGTTTAGTATCTCCAATAAGAAAGAAGGTATAATGCAGGCATTTATATGTGGGTATGGCAACTGTTTTTCCTGAGATTTTGGTTTTAGGAGGAGCCTCAATGGTTGGGAGGTGGAATCAATTGCGAGGTTACTTGCTTGTATAAGCTCTATCCAGATAGTCTCTTCAGTGAAGGATGCTTGTGTTTGGGCTCTAAACAACAATGGCTTGTTTTCTGTTGGCTCCTTCTACTTGGCATTGTTTCGTCATGTTCGGTCTCCCCTTTTACGACCGCTCATGTTTGGGGGCCCAAGGTTACCTCTAGAGTTGTTTTTTCTTGTGGTCAACCTTGGATAAGATCTTGACATACGACAATTTGATTTAACGTCAGAGATTTGTTGTGGATTATTGTTTCATGTGTAAGGCAAGTGGAGAGTCGGCAAACCACCATGTTTTGCATTGCCATGTTGATAGAACGGTGTGGTGTTCGTTCTTGTGATTTTTTGGGGTGGCTTGGGTAACTGAGATCAATGAGAGAGTTTCTTAGGTATATCTCAAATTTCTTTTCGTGTGGTAGAAGTTTGTGAAGCATTCTTCCATTTGCGGTGTTTTGGGGTTTATGGAAGGAAAATAAATCAAAGGGGTTTTGAGGATAAACAGGAGGAGGCACAATGCATCATTTTATCTATAAAAGGCTTTGATGTTCCAATGGTCTAAAATTTCCAAAGTATGTAATGGCATCGTCTTTAATGGGAAGCCTTGTTGATATTGTAGGATGGTTTTCTCAACCACATAGGCTCTCTTTGAATCGCGGAATTTGACTCGCTCTGCCGGTCTTCGTTTGATTGCTCAAGTCTCGTTGTTTCTAAGGAAGAGCATGAATCCGGGGACTACCATTATCACACTGGTATTTGTAGTCATAACGCAAGTAAGCATATGTTCAAAAGATACGTGCCCAATTCCCTGAGCCGGATTCCAATGCAACATTAGTTTTCACGAAGGATGGGGGTAAGAACTTAATTCTGGGATGCAATGGTCAATGAAAAAAGTCATACAACACGGTACCAACTTCACTGACTTGGGTTATGCTACATCTATTATGCATGTGGCCATATTGGTACTCCATGAAACTCAATCGGAACTTCAAGATCCAGATAGGACTAAACCATATAGGCGAAACACAAAGGCATATAAGATGGAATACTATGTTACCCCTAAACTATAACAGAACATGAAACCCGAAATCAAATAACTATATAATGTCCATTTGGAAAACATACAAGGGTCCCGAAACTGGGTTCTGAAGAAATCAGTGTATTGTAGGGATTTTTAAAGCACTCGAAAAGCAAAGACGTGAGGTTGATGCTGTGTGGTGTTTTAAGCTAGGAACGAGTATGAAAGCGTAATCACATAACCGATAAGAAGGTCACGATGGTGAGAAACCCATGAATTCTCATGGAAACGGTTAAAGATCCACTAAAAAATCCCTGGTTTATTTCAGAATTGTTTGTTTGGTATTTGAGAGCAGTTCCTTTTCTAATCAAAATTTCTGAACTATTCTATCTCCATCCTCTTTTCGATAAATATTGTACCAAAACAAAACCCACGTCAAGAGATTAGAGCAACATAATAAAAAAATCACAGAGATTTCAAACAGATAAGGGTACCCAATATTACTTTTAATCTCATCAGAAAACCCATAAAAACCAATGAAGAAGAAAGAACCAAAAATATCACCTGGGTTTTGGGGTTTCTCGTCTGTAGATTCACTCCCCATAGTCACCTCCTTCGATTAAACCGATTTCTCTCTTCAATTCAAGCACACAGAGAAGGAAAGAGAGAGAGAGAGAGAGAAAAAAAAAACAGAAAAATCAGTTCTAAGTTGTAACTTCTAAGGTCTAGCTGAGGAGGAGGAGGAGAGAGAATTGGCTTGTAAGCAATTAATAACAGAGGAGAGAGGAGGAGTGATGACGATGTGAGATTTGGGAGAAGCGAAGAAGAAAGACAGCCGTCAGAGGTTAGTTTTGCTCATCCCGAAGCAGAGAAAAAAGCCAAAAACGGCTCGGATAATCGATCAGCCCTCTTTATCATCCACCACCGCTCTATCCTAAAATTGAGATTTTTTTTTTCTAAAATAAATCTAGACTTTTGAGTTTAATACGAGAGTCCATTTTGGATCATCTCTGCAAGAGTAAATCTTTGATGACGTCCGTTATCAACGTCATTGATGGACCAGAGTATGAGCCATGTGGCACACTCTTAGAGACCAATGACCGTATGGATGTTTGGACCATCCCTTAGATGGACCTACATATCAAAAATCAGCCTGATTAGTGATTTCTAACCTTTGGATTTGAGTACCTCAAATAATATTCAAAATCTGACAGTTAAAAATAAACACATGAAAAGGAGTTCAATCCAACAGTTAGAAATCACTAATGAGGCTGATTTTTGGTATGTAGGTCCACCTAGGGATAGACCAATCATCCATACGGTCAGTGATTTCTAAGAGTGCCACGGGGATCATACTGATTTCTAAGATTTATTCCCTATGCAACGGACGCATCTCAATCACTATGGTGATGATGAGTCTGATCCTTCTCTAATCACCAATCATTAAACGTGTACGGCCAGGCAAGGTAAGGGCCCGCCGTATATTGGTGCTACCGGTAATGTTGTTGACTGATAACGAGTAAAACTTCTGTCACAATGCAAAATACAGGCCACGTGGCAGACTATTACTGGACGCTGACTGTATGGATGTTTGGCCAGTCCTGCGACGGACCTATAAACCAAAAATCAGCTTGATTAGTGATTCGTAACCTTTGGATCTTTGCACCCAAATAACGCTCAATAATGCTAGCATTTCTACCGTTAAAATTAACCCATGAAAATAACTTCAATTGAATCGCTTAGAAATCACTCATCAGGCTGATTTTTGGTTTAGAGATCCACTAAGGGACTGGCCAAACATCCATACGGTCAGCGTCCACTAAGAGTGTGCCATGTGGCCAGTATTTTGCATTGTGACAGAAGCATCTGTCAGAACGCTGTGACAGAAGTTTTACTCACCGATAACTATCGTGTATGTGATCCCGAACGAGTAAAACTTGGCTGACCCTGTCAGCTAAGCCGTGACAGCCCACCATATGATCCACGTGGAACATTTTTAGAGGACGATGACTTGTATGAATGTTTGGCCAATACATAGGTGGACCTACAAATAAAAAATCAGCCTGATTAGTGATTTGAAACCTTTTGATCTTGTACCCTAAATAATGGTCAATAATGCTCAAATTCACATGGTTAGAATCAACCCATGAAAATGACTCCAATCCAACACTTAGAAATCAATAATCAGGTTGATTGGTGATCCACCTAGGGATTGGCCAAACATCCAAACGGTCAGTAGCCTCTACAAAGTAACACGTGGCTTATAATGTGAGATACCCTGCATGCGAGCCATGTGTGCAGCTATATAAAAGGGAGAAAAAATCGGCCGATCCAGTGATAAAGGAGATCAATGCGAAAGAAATGGGAGCACGGCTGAAAGGGGCAAAGTTGCCATCTAGAAGGAGTAAAACTTTGGCTCTGTCATGAAGGCCGATGACAGGGTGCAATATGAGCCACGTGGCATACTCTTAGAGGACTATGATCGTATGGACGTTTTTCCAATCCATAGGTGGACCTACAAACCAAAACTCAGCTTGATTAGTAATTTCAAACCTCTGATCTTTGTACCTCATATAATGGTCAATAATGCTCAAATTCCTATGGTTAAAATCAACCCATGAAAAAAAATTCAATCCAACGCCTATAAATCACTAATGAGGCTGATTTTTGGTAGGTCCACCTAGGGATTGGCCAAACATCCATACACTCAGAGTTATCTAAGAGTGTGCCCCTTGGCTCATAATGCCCGTCATCAAAGTTTACTCGATTGGGAGGGAGTTTGCCGTGCCTATCAAGAAAAGGGATTTAGAAAGGAGCTTTTTGTAAGCAAAAGTACAAAACAATGGAATTTCCTATCCCCGTCCGGGCCATCCCCATGGTATCGAAAGGGAAAAATCTAGTATGCAAACGATTGCATACTTTTAGAAAATGCAAATATGGGCAGAAGGCAGCACGTAATAACAGAATCCCTGTTAAGACCAAGCCTTACTTAAGCATGTGCCTTGCTTTGTAAACCCCGAGAAAATTTTTGAAGCAGTGGATTTTTGAAGTGAGGATCATGCGCAAATGATTGCGCGAAACTTTCGTGCGATCATTGCCACATGATCCCCACTTCAAAAAAATTCTCCCCCTTGTTTCATTCTCAAGATTAGACATCAATTAGAGTTCGAGGCACGCGATATATAACTATCCTTTAGGTGATTGACACTGCATGGATCTCGAAGACCATCAACAATCTACAAGTATCATCCTATCATTCAAAGTATGAAATCGAGCGGTGTTGATATCATCCCTAGTGGCCACATGATATATTCTTATAGACCATTGGCCATATGAATCTTTGACCCATCTCTAGGTAGATGTAGGTTGCGTTTGGGTAAGCTTAACCCGAGCTTATACTTCTAGCTATAGGTTAAAGCATTGGGTTTGGGTTTAGAAAGGATATATTAGTTATTTTAAAAAGTTATGAAATTATTGGAAGGGTATTTTTGTTATTTAAAAAGTTTATTTAAAGGTTTATTGGTCGTTTAGAATTTGTTTTGAAAGAATAGAAGTTTATTTTAAGTATTCAAAGAATTTCAATTAAGATTCAATTTGACCACGTGTGTTTTTACAAGTGCTTCTCGCATAAACTATAAGCTATAAGTCAAATTTCAATTACTTCTGATAACTTGGAAAAGTGGCTTAAAATTACCCACAAAATTACTTTTCATAAGCTATAAGCTGACTTTTAACTTATTTTAAGCTTACCCAAATGCAACACCTACAAACCACAAAAGTAGCCTGATTGATGATTTTAGTCATTGGATCTGAGTACGCCCAAATACTGCTTGCTTCGTATTGTTAAAAACCGATCTTCCCAGAAGCACAAAACTCAAATCAAACTGTTAGTAATCGCCAATGGAGATGATTTTCAGTATGTAGGTCCATCTAGGGATAGGCCAATTACAAACATTTCCAACCGGTCTTTACATCTTCAAATTTGATGGTACTTTTGCAAAATCCAACTCCTACCGAGTTCTATATCCGACATCAAATTTGAAAGCCCACTCTATATCTATATTCTTGACATCAAATATAGTTGGGCTACTTTTCATTTTTAGAATTTTTATTTTTGTCATTTTCTATTCATCAAATTTTTTTAAATATCGTTATTTGTTCATAGAAATTTTCAAAAAACCGACTTATTTTTAAATACCTTTTGAAAAAAATCTTTTTGAAGAAGATGCTTTTTTGAAGGGATTGATTGGAGAAAATCTTTTTGAAGGGGGTTGATTTGAGTTCAACGCTTTTTATAGGGTGCCTCCAACATCAAATTTAAATAAGATGATCTTTTGAAGAACTGGTTTAGCTCAAGGTTTAAAAACCGGCTGTTATAACGAAAATAACGGTCGTTATAATGGATTCGGACCTACCCTGTTACGTTAAGGACCATTAAAACGCCCAAAAAATAATGGCCGTTATTTTCCGTTATCTGAAAAATTTTGTGAAAAAAACGGCCGTCATTTTCATTTTTTTTCCGTTATTTTTCTGTTATATTCTGTTTTTTTCTGTTATTTTCTATTTTTGAATTTTTAAAATTCAAACTTTGAATTTCAGCGCCATTTTCCATTTTTTCCGTTATTTTCCCATTTTTTCCATTTTTGCCACTGAGCGTTTTTGGTTACAACAGCCGTTATAACGGAAAAAACGGTAACGCCCCCAATCCGTTATACCGTTATAACGGTCCCCTTTAAACCTTGATTTAGCTCTCTGTTCACTTTTTAAGTGCAATCATTTTTCCATCAAAGTGCACCCATAGTCCAGCTCAGTCAGACAGCATTTAGGGACTGCAATAATGCATGCAAGAGGACAGAAAAATATATTTGCTAGGGCTAAATGATGGGGTGAATGTTGGGGCTGATACATGGGAGGGAATCTTTTAGAGATGAGGTGGGGCCCACATGATTCGGAAAAAAAAAGGGAATTTTTGACATACCCCCCATGTTATCTTTAAAATTTGACATACCCCCCCACAATTTGAAAAAGCTGACATACCCCCCCTATGACTCGGTCCACGGTCATTTGACCAGGGTTGACCCCAGTTGACTACCAAATTGTGTTACTAAATGGCAAAACTGCCCTTGTCTTCAACCTTTGACACAAGGGTTTGAGAAAAAACCCAAACCCCACAAATGGCTATGGTGGACGGCCAGCCAAGGGACTCCAATGGGTTAGCTGCCCATCACCGGCGACCATCCCACTGGAGTCTCATGGTCAGCCGGCCACCACTCCGGCAATAATTTAAAACTCAAAGTTAAAAAAAAAAAAAAAAAAAAAACAGCATAAAATTTTAGTTTTAAAACTTTCATTAAAATAAATGAAAATTAAAGCAGGACAACGCAATTTATAGTTTAGGCTTTTGAGACATGGATTTTGGAAAGATGGGTTCTCTCAATTTTAAAATATTCTTTCATGAGTTTCATCTATTTTGTTTGGGGGTGTTTTTTCTTCTCAATATTCGCTTAATTCATCAAAAAACGGAAAAAAAAATCTATAGTTTACCAACATGGCTTTTAATTTTTATTTTTAATCTACCCTTTTCATGTTTGATTTGGGGTTTGGGTAGTCAACTCGGGTCAACACTGGTCAAATGACAGTGGACCGAGTCATAGGGGGGTATGTCAAATTTTAAAGATAACATGGGGGGTATGTCAAAAATTCCCCAAGAAAAAAGGAAATAGTCCTAAAACACCGCCTCCCATGTATGAGCCCCAACATTTTTCCCACCAATTTTTTTTTTCCTAAGAGGACCATGGCAGATGGAACTAAAGGACATGAAGGTACAAATACCATATACCCAACATACATTGTGTTAGGAGAAATCTTCTTTGACCATGCGACACACATAGCATGTAAGTTTTGTGGGAAAACAAATGGTTTTCGATGATAATCCAGCGATATAAGAAGCCAAAAGTTGACTTGATTGGATGATCGTAACCATCTGATCGATACATTCTATTTTTTAGGTCCGAACCGGAGGCCCAACCTAATACAGTTTATAATTCAGGGCCCAAACCTCTCAGGGCCCGACCTGTTTCTAATCTGAAGGGAAAGGGTTGGTATATGTTGATAATGTGATGTAATTCTTGTCAATCAGACCATTTTCTGTAAAAAAATGCCATGCTATATCCATATTTCATAGTGGTGTTAACCTGTTGGGATGGTCCAATCGGTTTTTGGGTCCGACCTGCTATATACGAGGGCTTGGGTTTCATTTATAGGCCCAGGTTATTAGGCCTGAGCTCAATTCTAAGTTCCATCAGATAAATGGGCTGGGGTAAGGTTTGGCCTGGTTTTTTACAAGATGAAATTTAGGCCCAGCCCGTATACATGTTCTTGCTCAGTGTTGGGCCTGAGTTGTTTATAAGGCCTGTTGTGCTTTGGCCTAGCTACTTATATTCTGGGTTGAGATTGGTCCAGCCCAAACTCAACCAATTAACACCTCTATGCACATAACACATACCCACGGGACTTTTCTTTACCCATATATAGAAAAAATAATTTTCTTTTATTTCTTACATCTAAGGGTAGTCTAGTCATCAGGGCCGGCTCTACCTTAAGGCCTTTTAAGGCGGGCACCTAAGGCCCCTTGGTGAGAGAAGGCCCCCAGCCGAGGTCCCACAAGCTAACCACATGGATTTTTAGTCCACCCATTACTGGATATTCAAACCAAAAATTAATCAACCTGCTATATTATCTCTAGCCATAGATTTTAGTACTTTTTAGAACATGATTCTAGCCGTTGGATTCAAGCATATTTTTTGGATAGTAAATCTAATAGCTAGAAATCATCAATCAAGCTGATTTTTAGTGTGTTTATCCACCGATAGATGAGTTGAACATATTCACGCAGTCATTGGACCCAAAAAACTATCTATGTAGGACCATGAGAGTCCTCTGCATCGACAGCAGCAGAATATATATTAAATATAAAAAAAGGCCTTATATAGAGTTTTCGCCTTAGGCCTCAACTGGCCGTGGTTAGGATTAGGATTACACTTTCTTGCACGCATATCGTGCTTCAAAATTAAAATACTTAAATGAGATAAAGTATACTCTTTAAACATTTATCTGTCACACCATCTTGATGACACTAGCTTATTGGTTGAACTTACTTTTTTGTTGAGTAAAACTTGTGTCGCAAGTGTTGTGACGGAAGCTGGTCACAGCACTTAATCGAGCCACGTGGCATACGATCAGAGGGCGCTGAGTGTATGGATGTTTGGCCAGTCCCTCCGTGGACCTACAAACCAAAAATCAGCCTGATTAGTGATTTACAACCTTTGGAGTTTTGCACCCAATTAACGCTCAATAATGCTCAAATTCTTACCGTTAAAATCAACCCATGAAAATAACTTCAATCGAATCGGTTAGAAATCACTAATCTGGCTGATTTTTTGTGTACTGGTCCACCGAGGTACTGGCCAAACATCCATACGGTCATTGTCCTCTAATAGTATGCCACGTGGCTGATATTGAGTGCTGTGCCCGGCTTCTGTCACAACATCTTGTGACACAAGTTTTACACATTTTTGTTAAGGTCCGTTTGTTTAATATGAGGAAAAAACGGCTGTTGGCCGGAAGAAAGTTTTCCAGAAAAAGCCATTTTCCTAGAAATACACTCGTGAAGGGAAAGAAATTCAGCATGTTTCTCAATTGGCCACCATGCACCAGCAATGACTCTTGGCCTCCAGTTGGGTGACAACCTCGCCAGCCACCGGTCTCTCTCTAGAGAACAAAATGGGTTCGGCTACCACAGAATTCTTGGCTCGTTCCGGAGTGCTTTTTTTTCCACATAGCTAAATAAAATAATAAATCTTAAAAAACACTCACTTGGGTGCGTGGCAAAATGCACAAGGGTATGTGCCCCGAATTCTGCGGTAGTCAATGGATTCGCTGACAGCCCGCTGTCATCAAGGTTTTACTCACGCTCTAGAACAGCTTATTTTCCCAACACACTAGTGGCAAAACTAATGTGGTTAGTTCTAGCTGCCAAACCCGAAACCACAAATGAAATGGGGTTAAGTTTTAGAGGCCCATGAACCACACCAACGGAAGAAATCTATAGTAGTTTCAAAATTTTAATACATTCCACACACACACACACCATGACACGTGGCAATCTATCAGCCCATCGAATTCATGAACGTTTGACTTCCTTTGGTTGACCTATACACCAAAAATCAGCTTGATTGGTGATTCATAGCTGTTGGATTTGAGCATTTTTCATCATGAGCTTTTAACCCATCCATAGCTCTCTTCATGAACCCCATGATGAAAAATTCTAAAATCCAATGGTTATAAATCACTGATCAGTCTGAATTTTAGTCTATGGGCCCATCAAAGGCTGGGTAAAATTAAACATTCTTGGTGTTAGTGTATTCGAAAGAGTGCGCCACGTGGTCCAAAAGGCCCATAAAGGATCCATATTCCCATGTACATAGACAAAATATCCATGCAAGCTATCCATCATCAGACATGCAATACATTGTTCTGGAATGATCTAGAAAAAGAAAACTCAACCAAAACGTGTAATCCGTGTAAACGTGTAAAAGAAAAATTCATCTCTCTTACGCTTCATGACCCAATCGGTGAAAATAATTCAAGGTGACGACCATCACCATGCTTCGCCAAAAAATCCAAAAAAAAAAAAAATGTTTGATCTCTTTGTACGAAAAAAAAGAAGAAAAAGTAACGATGTAACATAACGTTGATTGAATCATATACAAATCGATTAAATAGTTAGACTAATGGAGCCCATTAGGGCTTAATTAGCTTCGTGGCTTTACAACCAACATGTACCCCTAATAACTTTATTTTCAAGCTACAGGGGTCTGGACCCATATACATTGAATATCGAAAGACGTCGAAGACCTTGGTAAATTAAGTTATCAAATCTAAAAGCTTAAAAGTGTTTAATTCTGACAGTTTAATGACTCATGTTTGAATTGAATTGTTTGGGAAAGGTTTTGAGTCTTAAAATTAAGTCAATGGCATTGTGGGTATTTTGAAATATTTATTAGGACTCTTTCAAAAGTTTTTAAAAGAAAAGCTTTAAGAAAAGGGCATTATCGATATTAAAAGAGAATCTTAGAATCTTTTGAAAAGATGCTTTCACTCACTACAATAAAAGAGGGCGACTTTTTTTATTTTTCATTTAATTTTAGTGAGTTTTGATGACAAGCGCTGAAATTAAGTTGTTTATCAAATGTCACTCAATCACCAATTTCAGTTCATTCAGGCTTAACGTCTGAGAAAAGTTTTACCAAACGCCACCGTACACTACGAAAAGTTCGGTAAAAATTAAAAATCTAAGAGGATTAATAGTAAAAACGGGGTATCGTGTGATTTGCTTAATTGATTCATTTTCAATGATATAAACTTTTTGTTCATATTCAAGGAATATTTTCTCTTGATTGACTATAAGGTCTAAAGATAATCTAGTGCTAGAAAAGTAGTCAATTGGGTGATGGGGTTTTAATAATTGTACTTGTATCCTACCAAGTCATTGGTCAAAGTTTCATACTGCTTAATCATGAAGGTCAGTACCCTCCCTATTCAAAACAAGGAAAAAAGGGCCAGCCATGGTCATCAATTTAGGTCCAGCTCTTTTAGGTTGTGTTTGGTAATTGTGTGGGGCTACTTTTTGTCCTATTTTTTCAGATTTTTTTCTTCTTAAAACAAGATTAGACTTGACTTTTCGAAAGGAGGTTACGATATTAAAACCAGTTTTTCCATCCCTTGAGTTTTCTAGATAGATCAGTGACATAGTTCGATGCTCCGTTACGTTTTTTAGAATCCAAAGTTGGTCCAGCTTTTGGGCACATGTTGAAAAAAGGCAGGCACGTGATGAAGTAGAAGAAAAGGCAGAGCCCCAAAAAGTAGAATCCATTCAATTATTAGCTTCTACCAAGGCGGCCGGTCTTGAACTTATTGTTGGAGTGTGTTGTTTAGCTATTTAGCCAGCAGTACTCCGCATGTGTTAGACCCTTTGAGATGCATTGTTATGTCACCTCCTAACAGCTTAAGCTTTAGAGTGAAATGGTTGTCAATATGGTATCAGAGCAGAGAGGTCCTAATGTGTCGGAGGTTCAAATTGATCGTTTCTGGACCGGTTCTTCAGGGGAAACAAATTGAAATTTGGACCTTAGAAGGAATCCTTTTGTGTGGGAGAAACAACAGATTGAAGTGTTGCTAGAATGCTTGAAGCTTTACCTTGTCAACATCTCAGAAGAGGACTCCTTGCTATGGAAACATTCTAAATCAGGCATATTCTCGGTCCAATCCTTTTATAAACTCTTATCAACATCATCATACCCCACACCCACACTTCTTACCTCTTCCCCCAATATTGCATTATGGAAATCTATCGTACCTTTGAAAGTTCGCTTCTTTGCTTGGGTAGCCACTCTTAACAAGATCCTCACTGTCGAAAATTTAATCAAGAGAAAATGGGTATTAGTGAATTTTTGTGTTATGTGCAAAGCTAATGGTGAAAGCACTAACCACATCTTTGTTCATTGTGAGTTTGTTCGACATGTTTGGTCTCTTTTCCTTGGCCACATGAACTTATGTTGGGTGTTTCCGGAAACATTAGGCGAAGTCATGGAGAGCTGGACACAACAACCACCCATGGCGGCAAAAGGGAAGATGATTTGGAGAATGGTTCCTATGGCAGTTGCATGGGGGGTGTGGTTAGAAAGGAATAGGAGAACGTTCCAAGGCAAGGAAAGTTCGCTTCAAGAGGTCATCATAAACATTAAGGCACTAATTTACAGTTGGAGTAGTATCTCATTAGAGATGAGAGGAACGTTTTTCAGCGATATGATTTTTAGGATGGAGCATCTATTATGTTGATTTTGTAAGCATCTTTTGTTACTCTTTGAGATATTCTCGATCTCCTTCCTTCTTAATATACATTTGACTTATCAAAAAAAAAAAATGCGTCAGAGGTTCAAGTCCTCGACAAAACACTGAGGAGGGGTGTTGTCTGGCTATGTACCCAACACTCCACCTATGTTAGAAATGTAGATCTTTTGATATACATTGTTACGCCTCCATCTAACAACTTAAGCTCTAGAATAAAGTTGATCTCAACGAAACCAACTTAATTTTGCCAGCTTCTTCCTAGGGTTTCTAAACAGTCCCCAAGTTTCCAATATGAAGAGGTAGAAACTTTTGAAGCCTCAAGGTTGTGATTACAAGCACCGTCCAATTGATCTACAAGTTCCATTGTTAGACCTTATCAACGCTTAACAAGTTATTGTAAGAGTTGGAGGATAAGGCAAATGACAAATGTCTGGTGATCGGAGAAAGGTATCATAAGAGACCTGCCTAAGTTAAGTCATTAGCCGTTTAAGTCAAGGTTTGAAGTGATCGGTCTGGATTGGCGATTTGGATCGGGATCGGAGCCCACCGATCCGATCCAAACCATGTCTATCTCGCCTGAGTTCTCTATTTTCTGAAGGATTTTCACACCGTCTCGGGACGAGTAGGCCGATCGCACCGATCCAGCCTCCGATCCCGAGACTTTCATCCTTAGTTTAAGTTCTATTTTTGTCAGACGGAGAGAGACAGAGATATTTGGTTTCAGATGGGACCACATCTCTTTCATCCAACACCCTTCTGGCCATGACATGTGGAACGTAAGTCATCCTTGCAGTCCAGCCTCAACCGTGTTGCCAGGCCAAAAACAAAGCCAAAAGAAAATAAAAGCAGGACGTACACTTTGAGTTTATCCGAATTTACTTTGTTTTACACATACATTCGCAATCGAAACGTGTAAAATAAGTTTATAGGATGATGGCTTGACCCAACGAGTAGTAGGTAAGCTAAGATTGAATCCGCCAACTCGAGGATGCAACCAGCAAAATGCACTCACACATTCCATGCTTACAATGAGGAAAACTTTGATGCATGTCCACCTCAAAATCCCACGTGGTACACTCTTTCTGGCCCACTGACCTTCTGGATGTTCGGCCCAACATCAGTGGGCCTTCACACAAAAAATTGGCCTGATTGGTGATTTCTAACCATTGGATTTCAGTGCCTAAAAAAGTTCAAATCCAATAGCTAGAAATCACCGTCAAGAATGCTCAAATCCAACGGTCATAAATATGATACTTTTTTATATGGAGGTCCACTAAGGAGAGGGCCAAACATTCATGGGTCAGTGGGCCTGAACGTGTCATGTAGAAATTTGATAAAGATAAGGAAAATGATGTAACAAGGTATGACTCAGACTTTTTCAAATGGCGAAAGCACGATTTTGTTACTCAAGGCTGTCATCTGGGCCCACTGACCGCATGGATGTTTATCCCACCCCTTGGTGGATATATATACGCCTAAAATCATCCTGATTGGTTATCTATTTTAGTACTTTTTAAGGCATTCTTATAGCCGTTGAATTCAACCATTTTTTTGAGTACGAAAACCAAGGGCTAAAATTTATCAAACAAGCTGATTTTTGGCTACTAAGAGGTGGGCTAAACATCCATGCGGTCAGTGGGCCAAGATGGCAGCGGGCGAGTAACAAAAATGCGCTTCCCTGATTTAACCATGGTAAGTTAGTCTAACCCAATAAAGTAACCATGGTATACTAAAGGTTTGGAAGGAGCAGAAATCACTATAAATAGAGGCACTTGATGCAATATGTAGCATACATCTGGTACGTGTATCTGGTACGTGCATCTTTAAATTGGTAGCGATTTTCGATTTAGAGGCTAAAATCATTTGAGAAGGTCTTAAATATCTTCAATTCAATCTTGTTTATGTTTCTTGAACTTCGTTTTTCAATCTTACCGCATCGATTTGATTTTGATTTGATTTTGATTTGTTCTCAAATTGTTCTTATTCTCTTACTCATGGTTTTAAAAACGGCCGTTTAAACGGTAACGCCCCAAGCCCGTTTCCGTTAAAACCGTTTAAACACGCTTTACCAGTTTTGAATAAAACGGCCGTTTTTTTTTCTTCTTTTAACGGCCGTTAAAATCATTTAAACAGCCGTTTAATTCTGAAAAACTTTGTGAAAAAAACGGTGGTTAAAATCCGTTTAATTTCCGTTAAAATCCGTTAAATTCTGTTTTTTTTTTTTTTTAATTTTCAAATTTCAAAATTTGAATTTCAGCGTCATTTTTTCCCGTTAAAATCCATTTAATTTCGTTAAATTCCATTTTTTTCTATTTTTGCCCCTGGCCGTTTCAATCCGTTTTAACAGCCGTTTAAAAGGTTGAAACGGTAATGCCCCCAGTCCGTTTAACCGTTAAAATGGCCTCCTTTAAACCTTGCTTGGCCATGGCGATTCATTGTGTCTGATTTTCATTGGACAACGATGTCGTGTCGCAGACCTCTTTGCCAAATTTTTAAGTCGGTAAATGCTGAGTTTTTAGAAGAAAAAAAATATAGAAAAAATGTGTTTGTGGCTTGTGACGACCTGGCGGTAAATTATTGTCCAATTGCACTAAACACTGCATCACCATAGTTGACTTCATGGTGACGACGTCATGGGATTGGATCGGATCGATCACAACTTTAATTTATTTTTTCTCCACTAATTCTGAGTTTTAGATTTTATTTTAAATTACCAATTCTTGGTTTCTACTTTCTATTACAATTTTACTTCATCCCCACAAGTAAATTTGCAAGTTTCTGTTACAAATTTAGCTGAATTCTTGTTTTTTAGGTGAATTTTCATATTATTACGACGAAACATTATCATATTTACGATTTTCCACGATGAACTCTGTCGATTATCTATCGATACCGTATGATCGATCTTCTTTGCTTCTATTCAAGATCTTTAAATCAACCCAAATAAAGACCTAATTTATTTGAAAAATATCACTTCCCAAGTAAAATAATAGTTTTTTTTTTCAGTTTCTGGGGAAGGAATCATACGAGGAAGCCATTGCAGGACTGAAGAAGCTTCTCAGGTAAAACAATGTTTATAAATTTATGAACAAACCGAAAGCGTTAGTTATGCCGCCTTTCTTATGCACTATATTCTGTACTTGAAATTTCTTGTCCGGTGTTATTGGGATTTCCAATCACAACCACATGGACTGACCATGCCAGTGTGGTTGTGATTGATTCACTCCGTTTGTTTATAAACATTTTGTTTCTATTAATGTAGTGAGAAGGGCGAGCTTGAGCCGGTTGCGGCAGCAAAGATGGAGCAAATAATGGCTAACTTAGCGGAAGACAACGGCAAAGCTGTGTTCGACCCGGTGGAGAGGATAAAAAATGGATTCATCCATTTCAGGAACGAGAAATTCTTGTAGGTGCATGTGTTAGTAATGTCCTTAGGCCATTGAGATTATCACGACACTAATTTAAACGAACATCCAATGGTTTGAACGCATTGACGACGTACTATATAGGCTAGGACCATATAAATATTTTTCATACTTGGAAAAATGAAGTTAATTTATTTCCCACAATATTAGTATCATCGTAAAAGCATGATATATTGTAGCAGGTTGTCGATCAATATGTTCAAACCATGGTTTTAAAAACGGCCGTTTAAACGGTAACGCCCCAAGCCCCGTTTCCGTTAAAACCGTTTAAACACGTTTTAATGTTTTTGAATTTAATGGCCGTTAAAACCATTTAAACAACCGTTAAATTTTGAAAAAAATTGTGAAAAAACGGCCGTTAAATCCATTTAATTCCTTTAAATTCCTTTGTTTTTTTTTTTTTTTTTTAAATTTTCAAATTTAAAAATTTGAATTTCGGCGTCATTTTTTCCATTGAAACCCGTTTAATTCCATTTTTTTTTCCAGTTTTGCCCCTGGCCATTTTAATCCGTTTTAACGGCCGTTTAAACGGTAACGCCCCCAGTCCGTTTAACCGTTAAAATGGCCTCCTTTAAACCTTGGTTCAAACCATTGATTTTACTTATGTTATTAAAATTAATTTGGATTCCCACAGAAATTCGATTAACATCCCGTTTTGTTTGAACACGGACAACAATGCTATGATATCGTCGTCTTAACGACAAAGTGCGGTGTCATTTTCCTATTTTTATTGGAAAATGCAACCGGACAAAAAAGCATATTGTTGAGGCCATTAATCATTAGATTCAAGAGATTCATGGTCCGCGAGGTAACAACTGCCGAATGGTAAAATGTATTTTATATATAAATCATAAAGTGTTTTCGATACCAAATTCCCGTGTAAATTCTCATGGTTTGTGAGAGGATAACCGGGAATTGGATTTTGCAGTGAATTGAATTTTACTTATTTAACCATTGTGTTGCGGTTTGTGCCGCATTTTGCAGGAAGTATCCGGATTTGTTTGGCAAACTTGCGGAAGGCCAGGAACCCAAGGTAGCTGGATTCACTATATTTTCTCATTGTCATGGCTTTCCTCATTAGAGGAGAGGCTATACGTGTTGGGACCCTAGTCGTTACGGTCGAATTTTCAATTATTCTGAACGAAAAAAATCAAAATTTCATGGTAGACAAATTTTTCCCTGTGTCAATAAAAATTATCACAGTTAATAGTTGTTACGATCCTAGAGGTTAAGATTTAAACTTTCCACACCTCTATCACTTAGGTACTTTTAGTGCATTGGTTGAGTCTTAACATTTGGAATCAGAGCCAACCCCACCCCCACGTCATGGGTTCAAGTCATGGGAGGGGTAACCCGAGGAAAGGGCTACCTGGGGACTCGCTCAAAAAAGAGAAAATAGGGGTATTGGAAAAAATGCCGGGGGGTTTGCTAACAAAATGTGAGAAAATAGGGTACTGCAGTGAAAATCGTCTTAGAGTGGGCCACCGTGGACATTGGCCTTCGAAGAGTGGTGGAATGTTCTGATCTTAGAGGTTAAGACTTAAACTTTCCACACTTCTATCACCTAGGTGTTTTTGGTGTGTTGGTTGGGTCTTAACAATAATGCTCAAACTTTTTAATATGAGCCACGTGTGTCAATAATACTCAAATTACTACAACCCATGAAAATAATTCCAATCCAATGCCTAAAAATCATTAATTAGGCTGATTAATGGGTTGTAGGTCCACTTAGGGATTGAAAAAAAATCAATACGGTCAGTCCTTTAAGGATGTGACACATGGCTTATATTGTGCCCTGTTATCAAAGTTTTACTCAAAATAGGAAAACCTACTGATATAAATATGAACTCGAGATGATGGTCCCTGGTTAATGGCCAGCACAATCCACCAATTTGTATGTAGTCGAATTGACTGCCATATGTACATAGCAGCATGGGACCACACCACTTTTTTAAATATTCCTTTGTCAAATCATCACATGGGGCACCACTCTGCCATTTAGATCGAGCTGTCGACCACCCTTGATTTGGGACCTCAGGTGATGGCTAGGACCACTCTGCCCTCGGGTTGTAGAAGAGGATATTTTTAGGTTTTCATTTCTTATGCATTTTGTAGTATTATCTGACACTTTTTATTGATTGTGCAGTTCATGGTGTTTGCATGCTCAGACTCCCGTGTGTGTCCCTCGCACATCCTGGATTTCCAACCCGGGGAGGCTTTTATGTTCCGGAACATTGCTAACATGGTCCCACCATACGACAAGGTGCCCCTCACTTTCTTAATTCACCACTCTTTTTTTTTTTTTTTTTCTTCCAAAAAGACCCCTAAAATATTTAATACATGTTGCATAAACAAGGGCATTTTGATCATTGACATTTCTTTTTTTGAAATGTTTTTGTGCTTTCTTTTTTTAATCAAATGCTTGGAGTTTGGTTGTATTACAGGTTAGATACTCTGGTGTTGGTGCAGCCATTGAATATGCTGTCTTGACTCTCAAAGTTAGTGTTTTTTCCTTTTTTTTTTTATATTTTGTGGTTTCCCATGTGGCACAATTTTATTAGTGGTGGACGATGTTTGTGTTCAACAACGTGTGATACTACAATTATCCTTAAATTGACGAGATAATATCCTGCAGGTGACGAATATTCTGGTCGTTGGACACAGCAAATGTGGTGGGATAGAGGGGCTCATGCGTCTTCCTGAAGATGGCTCCACTTCTACGTAATATCTCGTATCTTAATTTCATTTGCCTATTTTATGTTTTAATTCAATTTTCAGTTATCGATCCAATTCAAAATCCTTATATGGATCATGCTATTCAGAGTCGGATTCGGATCAGGATCTACGTAGATTCTACTCGAATCTGACCCATTATTTCATGCCGGCATATAGGTCCTCGAGCCGGTCAAGGGACCCTATAATAATATCTTGCTAACTTGAATTATACAGTTACTTCGTAGAAGATTGGGTCAAAATTGGTATACCTGCCCGCGACAAGGTGAAAGCAGAGGCCTGCCATCTGCCTTTCTCGAAGCAGTTGGAGCTATGCGAAAAGGTAAATCCTCTCTCTTATTAATTTAGTACTAGTGGGTGGGCAAGCGGCATTCCCTGACAGCATTGGTCAAAATCGGGCGTGAGTGGCTGACATCCACCATCCAGTTGGAGGATAAGATCTCGGCCCTTGAAGCCTATAAGAGGGGGTATAAGTTGGGAGACAACCACTATCACTTGTTATGTAGACTAGTAAATGGCCTGTGCCCATGGCACTCTCCGACAATAGCATTTGTAAAAATTGGGTCTTAAACGGTATAACAAACTGGGGCGTTACCTTTTTTCCATTATAATGGTTGTTATAACGCATTGTAGTGCACAAAGGGAAAAATGAAAAAAATGAGAAAATAACATAAATAACAAAAAATATTTGTGTTAAAATTCAACTTTTAAATTTTTAATAAATTGAGGTCAAATGAGTGGGAGTGAGTGAAAAATTGAGGGAAATTGAGTGGCTGAAATCTAACAATTGAGTTATTTTGTTATATGTGTGGGTGGTCCGTGCCTGTGGTACTTTCGACAAAGTATTTGTCAAAAGTGGGTGTGAGTTAATCTCAGCCATTGATATGAAGTATAGTGGATCTCAGCCATATAAGGTAAGAGGGGGTGTAAGGCAACAAAGAGTTTGCCAAAATCAGGTGTGAGTGGCTGAGATCCACTGTTTATTTTGGAGATAAGATCTTGGCCCTTCTTTGTTAAAACATATAAGAGGGGTATAAGTGGGGAGACAACTTCCTTGTTTTGTTATGTAGATGGGTGGCGATGTAATAAGCTAAAGCGTAAGCTAGCACTATTATGTTACTCACCGCTGCCATCTGGCCCCACTGATCACATGGGTGTTTAGCTCAACCCTTGGTGGATATACACACCAAAAATCTCCATGATTGATAATTTTTAGCCATTAGATTTTAGTACTTTTTAAGGTGTGATTTGAGTCGTTGGATTCAACAAATATTTTGAATACTATATCAAACGGCTAAAAATCATCAAACAAGAGCTGATTTTTGGTACGAATGTCTACCCAAGGGTGGGCAAAATATCCATGCAGTAAGTGGGCCCGTATGGCAGCAGTGATTAGTAACAAAAAAATCAGGTCTACCTTTTTACATCACGAGCTAGCCTTGGGCAAAAGGGAGAATGACAACCCTGAACCCTCTCCTTTCCATTCCGTCCGCTGATTTACTACTACTGACTAAAATTGTGGTGTGGAATTGTTGCAATGCAGGAGGCAGTGAATTTGTCGCTGACAAACCTGCTATCGTATCCATTTGTGAGAGATGGATTGGCGAATAAGAGCCTTGCGTTGAGTGGTGGACACTACGATTTTGTTAATGGAACTTTCGAGCTCTGGGCGGCGGAGTTCAGCCTCACGCCTCCTCTCAAGGTTTAAATATCCACCAATATCATCAATAATCCACCGCTCTTTCTTGTCGCTCTTCTTCTTTTCTAGCTTTTTTCTCGTATAATGTATGCTTTCATGAGCAATAATAATCTACAATAATAAACATAATGGAGATCTAGCAGCTCCTTTTATGCAAGATGAACACCTCTCTCTCTCTCTCTCTCTCTCTCTCTCTCCAAGAGAAGTCGCTTTGATCCTGTAGAAAACTTTCCATGTGTGGGATGTGTCACCAACGAAGGAGTGGGATGTGTCACCAACGAAGGACCACCAAATACTAAGAAGGAGTGGGATGTGTCACCAACGAAGGACCACCAAATACTAAATTTCCACGTGTGGGATGTGTCACCAACGAAGGACCACCAAATACTAACTTTCCATGTGTGGGATGTGTCACCAACCAAGGACCACCAAATACTAAATTTCCACGTGTGGGATGTGTCACCAACGAAGGACCACCAAATACTAACTTTCCATGTGTGGGATGTGTCACCAACCAAGGACCACCAAATACATGATAAGGTGTACTCCTACATGATTTGACAGGAGAATGTTCAAAAATATGATGTGGACACTTCACCCTACCACTTACATATGGTTGTCCCTCGTTGGCAACATATACCAAATGGCGTTGGAATGTTTTGTTTGGTTACGTGGCCAGCACCGTGCGATGCGACCCCCGTAGACTCCTTGAGATACATATTGTTACTCCTCCCTCCCTCTAACAGCTAAAGCTTAAAGAGTAGTGTGTGGTTGTCAACATGGTATCAGAGTGGGAGGTCCCACTAAGTGGTGGGTTCAATTTCTCGGCAGGGTGTTGTTGGAATATGTATTGTTTGGCTATGTGGTCAGCACTCCGCCTTCGTTAGACCTGTAGACGTTAGCTATTATATACATTGTTTTGTCATCCATTGAGAGTTGGGAAAAGCCCTAGCTAACAACCACCCTACAATGAGGGAACGTCTGCTATGCTCCTTAGCACTTCAAAGTTAATTTACAGTCTACCCTACAAATGCCACGTGGCACATTCTTTCAGGCCCACTAAGCCCATGGATGTTTTGCCCATCTATATAACAAAACAGGACGGTTGTCTCCCCCTCTTATCCGGCTTCATAAAGGATGGCTGAGATCTTATCACACCAAATGGACGGTGGATCTCAGCCACTCATCACTCCCAATTTTGACAAATGATTTGTCGATGAGTGTCGTTAGTCGTGGGCACGTGTCACCTACTATTCACCTACATATAAGGAATGAAATGGGTTGGATTTACATATAGCCCAAGGGTCAGGCTCAGCAGCCCCACTTTTTATGCCTCGAGGTGTTACCGTTAAAACGGATTGAAACGGCCAGGGGCAAAAATAGAAAAAATAGATTTTAATGATTTTAACGGCAAAAAGTGGTGCTGAAATTCAAACTTTAAAATTCAAAAATTGAAAATTAAAAAAAAAATAGAATTTAACGAGAATTTAATAGTTTTCTTATACCCCTCTTATCTTATATGACTTCAATAATGAGTGGCTGAGATCCACTATGCTTCATATCAATGGTTGAGATTAACTCCCACCCGATTTTGAAAAATTATTTGTTGGAAAGTGCCGCGGGCATTAAGACAACTCAGTTGTATTCTCTTATCTTATCCATCCATCTAATGTGGACGGTTAGATAAAAAGTGGTTGAGATCAAATCCATCGATCTAATGTGGACGGTTAGATTTCAGCCACTCAATCCGCCTCATTTGACCTCAATTTATTCAAAATTTAAATTTCAACACCGTTATTTTTCCATTTCTCCCTCTGTGCGTTACAATCTGTTATAACAGCCGTTATAATGGAAAAAACGGTAACGCCCCCAGTCCGTCATACCGTTTGAGTGCCGAAGGCACCCAATTTTTGCAAATGCTTTTGTCGGAGAGTGCCATGGGTATGAGCCATTTACTATTCTATATAACAAAACACATTGGTTGTCTCCCTACCTATACCTTCTCTCTTATAGGCATCAACAAAGAAGGACCCAGATCTAATCCTCCCCCAAATGAACGGTGGATCTCCGCTTCTCACCTGATTTTGGCAAATTCTTTGTCGAGGAGTGCCAATGGCACAGGGCACCCACTAGTCCATTTAACACCAAAAATACAGTTTAATTAGTTGGTGATGTCTAGCCATCAGATTCAAGCATGGTTTATAAAAAAAATGTTATAACGGCAATCCTTAAGTGGACTTATAAGCCAAAAATAGCCTGATTAGTGATTTCAAACCTTTGGATCCTTGTACCCAAATAATACTCAAATTCCTACGGTTAAAATCAACCCATGAAAATGACTTCTAACGATTAGAAATCATCAATCAGGATGATTTTGGGTTTATAGGTCCACCTAGGAATTGGCCAAACATCTATACGGTCAGACGGATAAGATATTACTGTGAAACATATTATACCAATGATTGGATGTATTTGATAAAATCTTTTACCAATATTGTTACTTAAGAATTTGCAGATTTTTTTAAATCAAGTTTGACAGTTAATTTTATTAATCAGATGGACTCGTTTTAGGTTCATCCTTGTCTACAAATACAAGACGCGTGGTCCCATTCTGATGGGGTGTTTGGTTTTGGGCTTCTAGTTACGTGGCACCGATTTAAACAGGAACCAACTTTTAGGGGTATTTGGCACCATTTTTAGAGAATAAATCTTTGATGACTGCGCTCTGTCATCAAGGCCGATGACAGGGAACAATATGAGCCACGTCGAATACTCTTAGAGGACTCTGACTGTATGGATGTTTGGCCAATCATTTGATGGATCTACAAACCAAAAATCAGCCCGATTAGTGATTTCTAGGCATTGGATTGGAATTGTTTTCATGGGTTGATTTGAACCGTGGGAAATTTGAGCATTCTTGACCATTATTTGAGGTACAAAGATCCAAAGGTTTGAAATCACAAATCAAGCCGATTTTTTGCTTGTAGGTCCATATAGGGATTGAAAAGACATCCATACGGTCAGAGTCCTCTAAGAATATGCCACGTGGCTCCTATTGCACACTGTCATCAAAGTCTCACTCCATTTTAGACAGGTTTGACGGTTCTGATACATGGTTGCTCCACAAGTCCTAATATTGAGGATTATGACCTCGACGTCGTTTAGGTTACACGTGAGTGTGATGGCCCATTCACTCAATGAACAAGTAGACCTATGAACCGTTGGATCACCACCAACTGGTATGATTTTTTTTTTTTATAGCTAAAAAGGTCAAACATTGATAACAAGTTCCATGCAACGAGCGGTGAACGTATCCAACAGCTATAATTTAGGGGTAAGAGATCGCCAGAGAATGAAACGACATGTATGCCTTCAAGTATACGCTATTGGTGGGTGTGAGAGGAGCGATCCCTCTCAAAATGCCACGTGGCATACACTTTTGGACCCCACTAACCCATAGATGAGCTAGCCTTCGCTCAATGACTTATTGAGCAAAAGTGCTTAACGACGTACTCAGATTTGTGTCAAAAGTTTGATACAGAAATCACTTAAAATGCCACGTGGCACACTCTTTCGGGCCCATTGTCATCTTGATTGTTTGGCCTAGCCTTTGGTGGACCTACACACAAAAATCAGCCTGATTGGTGATTTTTCCAGCCGTTGGAGTTGAACATTTCATCATAGCATTCATGAAAAGGCCCATGAATTGGTTCCAAGCCCAGAATGAAACATGCTAAAATCCAATAGCTAGGTATTTATGTTTGTGGGTCCACCAAGAGGTGGGCTAAAAGTCATGGGGCCACTTGGCATTTTGGGTATCTAAGTATGAAATGTTGATACAGAATTTTATGTCAATGTTTATTTCCTCATGGATGGTTGGGCCGCCCCATAGGTGGACTTGTACATAAAAAAAAAAATCAGCCTGATGGTGTTGCTGTTGGATTCGAGCATTTTTCATGGGTGACTCTAGCAGTTGGATTTGGAGCAATTTTTTTGGGGTACTAAAATCCAACAGTTGGAAATCATCAATCAGACCCATTTTTTGTGTGCACGTCCACCAAGGAGTGGACCAAAGCCCTCAACATTGCAGCGTACCCCCTTCTAAAATTCCACGTGGCACAGTCTTTGGGGTCCCACGGATGCATGGATGTTTGGCGCACCTCTTAGTGGACTTAAGAGTAAAACTTCTGTCACAATGGAATTGCAAATCACACAATCACAGCCAATGAGTTCTCGGCACGGCACGTACACCTAAAATCAAAAGCACTTGTGTACGCGCCGAGAACTCATTGGCTTGTGATTGTGTGATTTACAATTTCGTGTGATAGAAGTTTTACTCGTGGACTTACACTCCAAAACTCCATCAGCTCCATGGGTGATTTCTAACCGTAAATTTGAGCATTTTAATGGTTGATTTCTAGGTGTTGGAGTTGGCGGTCGACCCAATTCTATGGAATTAGCTATAAGTCAAGCTTGTCGACTATCAAAGGAAAGGCTGGTTCCAACTTGTGATTTCAATAGGAACGATCCGAAAAGCTTCTACCGCTAGAGGGGGGGGTCTAGCTCTAGCGGAAAACGAGGAGCTCGAACTTTTTTTTATTTTTGGGTGCTAATTCAAACTGCTAAGAATCACCAATCAAGTAATTGATTTTTGGTATGTAAGTCCATCAGCGGTGGGCCAAGTATCCATGGGTCAGTGTGCCCAATCAAGCTGATTTTGGGTGGGGAATCCAAGGGACAGCAAATTTTTTCTCTAGTTTTTGGATTGGAGCATTTGAGAGAGAGAGAGAGAGAGAGAGAGAGAGAGAGATTCGGCGGTATCCATGGTTCATGACAATGACTACTGGATTCTTTGAGCCCATAAACATAGAACTATACACCCCACCATGCCTTTCTCTCCTTCTACAAGCGACAAACTTTTACAGTGTACAATTCCAAGCACTGAAGTCTGAAGTCTGAAGTCTGAACACACATCTTATATTTATTTAATAAAAAACTATTGAAATGTGAGTCACACTTCAAAAAAAAAAAAAATTTTTTTTTGAGAAGGGTGTCAATGAGTTTGTAGTGAAAAAAGAAGACAAAGAATATTGCAACTTTCCACCATTCAAAAGGGTAATAATGTCTGTTGGAGAGTTTTCAATATCCCAAGGACAACTTTCCACAAAAAAAGGTGTGGGCCTGCTTGTAAAATGTCAAAACCCATCCCCTTACTTTTTTGGGTGTCCTTATGTTCACTTTTTAGATGGTCATGATCATCACTCACTTGTCCATTTTTGGGAATACCTTGAGAAATGTACAACAATGATGAAAAAAAAAATCTCAGATCTCAAAAATGAGTGCAAGTTTGATAATTTGAATCTAGTAGTAAATTTACCTTTTTTAAAATAAAATTTTAAAAATTTATTTAGAAAATTTAAACTCTAAAATACCCTTACCCGCATTCAAAATAAGTAATAGAGATGCAAGGGTATTTTTGGAAAAAATAGTACAAAAAGTGTTAAGGTACCTCTTGTTCATCTTCGCTTGGGTGGGGGTGGTACTCTATTGCTCATGCAGCAGACATTTTGGACATGGTGTCTCTATTCTCTTCTATTTTGTGTTCGTATATACTTGTAGAGCGGCAAATGATACAGCTCATACTATTGCCGGTAAGGCTATTTTTTTTTTATACGATATTGTGGACCTCTGATCTTCCCTCGTGGCTATGAGGGTGATTTAGATCGAAGACCGGGGGTTCCTCTCTGGACGGTTTGTTAATCTCGGTCATGTATTATATGAAGTTCATAGCAATGTTTTATAAATTGAACCGACTGGAGACAGAACCAATTTTTTTTTTACAAATTGATCAAATAGTGGTTCAATATATGGTCTCGCTGGTTTTTTTTTATTGAATAAATTTTAAAATATATAATTTAGAGAAATTCAAAATATTTCAGATAATATAAGAAATAGGTCAGTAAAAAAATGAAAAATTTGAAGTAAAATGCCATTAAATTTAAAAATATAGTTTCTTTTTCCATAGAAATATAACACAAAATATTAAAGATTTAACAAAAAATTCCCAAATTTGGAAACCACTCCAAAAAACACTTGGTCCATAAAAACAAAGGGTCGGGCTCAGGGGATCGACCCCAATATTTTTATCCTTCTTGGTGTTCCGTGTGTTCGTGTGCTAGGCCGTGGATTTCAAGAATCCAACGGTGGTTGTCAGCGCCAATCTGGCATCTCTTTTTTCACTTTTTGGGGCACTGACAACCACCGTGATTGGCATCTCTTTTTTCACTTTTTGGGGTGCTGACAACCACCGTTGGATTCGTGAAATCCACAGCCGAGCGAGCGAACACCAGATGGCCGGGTTAAAAAAATAATGGTGTACTCGGAGCCTAGTCTCAAGTTTTCGGATTGGATATGCATCGTTCATTTTTCAAAGGGCTTGTAAAAATCGATGGTTCCACCAGTTTGATGATCAAATTAACTACTAGTTTTCAAAAAACCAACAGTTTAACATGAACTCAATCGATATTTGTTGAAAATCTAGTTCGAACGGGTTGGACTGCCTGGTTTTTAAAACACTAATTACAAGCCCACATTATACAATTTATATAACAAAACAGTGGTTTTCTATCCACTTATACCCCCTCTTATATGTTTCAACAAAGAAGGGCCGAGATCTTATCCCCTAACTAGATGGTGGATCTCAGCCACTCACCACAAATGCTTTGTCAGGAACTGCCGTGGGCATCGGCCACGATGCCCACCCACTATCTATATAACAAATCAGCTCAGTTGTCTTCCCTCTTATAGGCTTTATATATAGATGGTTGAGATCTTATCTGCAATTGGATGGTGGATCTCAGCCACTCACACCTAATTTGGGCAAATGCTTTGTCGGGGAGTGCCGTGGGCACGGTGCCACCCACTAGTAAGCTAATAAGTGCAATTCATGTTTGTTAAATATATAATAATTAAAGAACCCCATTAGAAAAGTTAATACACCATTAGATTTTGATGAGATACAAGAAAAAAAAAAATTTACAAGCCTTGCCAAACCTCATCAAAAGGATATTCGTCTAGAAATTCCCTCGAGCTATAGGTATTTGGGTTTAAATTATCAATAGAAAACCAAAAAGAACTCTCAAAACCCTCACTCGGCACAGATTCTTGTACATTAGAAGTCTCAGCAGCGCTCTGAAAGCCCTGAAAGCCCTCGTTCACTGTCCGTTCAACGATGGCTCCACTATTGTCATTAAAAGTTGAAGACTTAACATTGGAATCTCTAGTATGTTTTAGAGTCTTCATCCCGTTTCTGCAGTCTCTTGAGTCTGTTAGTGATGAAACACCAACCTTATTCTTCCCCATTTTTAAACCGAGCTTCTTGCTCAAATGAGTGTTCCAGTAGTTCTTCACTTGGTTGTCGGTTCGCCCCGGCACTCGACCCGCAATTAGTGACCACCTACAAAGCAGAACCTCCAAAGTTTAGTAACATTCTTTTTTTGGTAATTAAATTAGTTTAGTAACAAGTATGACCTGCATGATTACAAAAACACCGACTCTCACTACTACCACTACTACTACTACCAGCGCAAAACCCAAACATGAGGACCACACACACACACACACACACACAAAAAAACCTAAGTTCTAGCACAAGAAGAGGATCTTAGTAAGAATTAAAGGGAATTATTAAAGAAGATGGAACCTGTTCCCAAGGAGATTATGGAGTCTAATGATGAGGTCCTCTTCTTCCTCTGAAAAATCTCCTCTCTTGACACTGGGGCTTAGATAATTCATCCATCTTAACCTGCAACTCTTCCCACACCTCTTCAAACCTGCACCATATTCACAAAACAAGCGATTAAAACCTATTTTCTCTACTGAAGATCGAACAACAGTCGCATGGCAGAATCGGGTGAATTTTCTCTGGGAAGCGGAAAATATTCTCACCTGTCATCTTAGCGACACGATTCCATCTCCCTTTTCCATGCACCCTTATGTAATCCATGAGAATCTCATCTTCCTCCACTGTCCACAAACCTTTTTTATAATGACTCATTTCTTCCGCGAGAGAGAGAGAGAGAGAGAGAGAGAGAGAGAGATTTTGAAGTTTGAAGTTGGGGTCGTCGGGAAATCTCTGATGTGTTTATATAGTTCTGGAAGACTTCTTGGGATGCCCTGAAATGAATGTTTTGAGTGTGTGGAGCTGTGGGTCTCGGGGGCTGTAAAGCGCTTAAAATATGCCGTTTGGGCCCACTGATAATGATTGGACTACAACTTGATGGACCTACACTGCTACACAAAAGAATCAACCTGATTCATGATGTCTAGCCGTTGGATTTGAATATTTTCATGAGGTGATTGTTACCCTTAGGATTTGAACATCATTTGGATATTGAATGGTTAGAGATCACCAATCAGGTTGATTTCTTGTGTGTAGGTCCATCAAATTTTCATGGGGTGATTGCTAGCCTTACGATTTGAACATCTTTTGGATATTGAATGGTTATAGACCGCCGATCAGGTTGAGTTTTGGTGTGTAGGTCCATCAAGTGGTAGGCAATCATTCGTGACCCGAAAGAGTGGGCCAACTAGCACGTTTTTATGCGCTATACAACTCCAAGGATCCTGTGATGAATGTGTTGTTTCACGAGAATTTTTTTGCTACTGACATTTTTAGGTGTGGAAGTCTGGTCCGTACCTAAAATGCGACGTGACAGACTCTTGAAAACGATTGACCGTATGGATGGATGTTTGGATTTTGAAACATCCATAGGTAGAACCAAAAATCGGTCTGATTGTTTTTTTTAACTGTTGGATTTTAGTTTATTTTTATTGTTGTTTTCAACCATGGGATTTGGGTAATTTTTTGGGGTACTCAGATCCAATGGCTAGAAATCATCAATCAGGCTGATTTTTTATCAGTAGGTCCACCTAGGGATGATCCAAACATCAATACGGTCATTGGTGTTCAAAACACTGGGAGCAAGCAATGTCCCGTTGAGTCAATTTTTGGTCACTAAAGGGCTGTACACTCGCGTATTATCTATCAATTAGAAAAGTAGTAAGCTCCCTCTCATCTTTCCTTCAACAATTCATAATAGTTTGGGCAGTGTTAGCATTATTCATACTGGCCGTCCGTCCTATCCTTGTTACTATGTCCAAACTGTTGATGGTCCTCGAGATTGGCATCACCTAATCTCAGAGGCCATCCATCATTCATACTGGCCAATCACTCACTCACCTCTCCCACTTCTCCTGTTGCCAATAACATTTTGATGACGTACGGACCACAGTGTGAGCCATGTGGAACACTCTTAAGACCACCGATCGAATGGATGTGTTTGGCCCATCTCTAGGTGGGCCTAAATACCAAAAATCAACCTGATTAGTAATTCCTAACCTATGGATCTGAGTACTTCAAATAATGCTCAAAGACATCGGTTAAGAAATGACTGATGAAAAAAGACTCCAATCCAACAGTTAGAAATTGCTAAATCAAGCTGATTTTTGGAGTGTAGGTACACGTAGGGATGAGTCCAATCAATACGGACCCAATCTGTACCAGATCCGATCATAAATCCAATCAATCTAGACCCAATCTGAATCCGATAAGATCAATAAAATTCCGTCCCAGAATTGATCCGATGATATGATTAGATCAGTTCCGGTCCGAAATTATTTTTTGTGGACTCTACAATATGGTGTGTGTGTGTATATATATATATATATATATATATATATATTGGGTCAGTATCGGATCCGAACAAGGTCAATACGATCCGATTAGCAAAAATAAGGTTCCAGAATCCAGACCCAAATTTTTTATCAGATCGGATCCATTGGGGCCCTTCCTAGACTGGTCTCTATAAGAATGTGTCACCTGACTCGTACTGTGAGTCGTGATCAAAGATTTTCTCCACTGCTATCATTATGTTTATTTAAACGTGCTGCTCACCACCCGATAAAACCTGAGTAGGGGTGAAAACTGAAAAAGTAAGGTGCTACTCACCAGTCACCGCCACATAAAACATGAGCAGGGGTGAAAACATCGTTGGGTCCTTTTCCACTCATTCGCCCTACTTTCGTCATTATAACACCACAAGATTCTCCCCAATATTTTTTCCTCCCACATATAACATGCCACGTAGCACACTTTCAGCCCCACCAACCAATGATTATTGGCCCACCCCCCCTTTCATGGACCCACACACCAACAATCAGCCTAATTGGTGATCTCTAGCCATTTCATCTGAGTACCCAAAAACAAAATTTTTTTTTCGAATCCAATGGCTACAAATTAGCAATCTGACTGATTGGGGGTGTGTAGGTCCATCAGGGGGTGGGCCAATCATAAAAAGAGTGTGCCACGTGGAGCATTTTATGTATCCAACGGAAAAAATTCTCCTGATGGGAAAATTTTCACATTGTATGTTGTGTGCAATGACCTAAAAAAATATTCTCTCCTGTTGACTTTCATATAAAAGGAAGAACAAAGGGAATGAGATAGACAAGCTTGTGGTTTGTTTCTCATTTTTGGCATGCAAATCCGTTTTCAGTGGAGTAGTGATCCTGTACGTAACCAACGTACCCAACTTGAATGGTGTAGCTATTGATCGGTTTGTGGGCCATCAGATTGAATGGCCAATGAACCGGACCCATCCTTGGACACTTAAAATGTCCAACTGTTGGGAGAGTTCCAGGCTATCAGGGAAAAGGGAATTGGTGTTGGATACACGTGTCACAGCTTAATTGGCGTTGGACTTTTTTTCGTCCACAGTCGTTGGACACTACAAGTCTACAATTATCCTTTTCATGATCAGTGTCACCAATCATCTAAATCAATACTGAGTTAGATCCAACGTATTGGATCATTATTTGAGGTTCTGAGATCCAACGGATAAAAATCACCAATCAGATTGATTTTTGGTCTGTAGGTCCATGGAGGGATGGGCCAAAACATTCATACGGTCAGTGGTCTCAAAGAGTCTGTCACGTGGCTCATAGGGGGACATCGGTGAGCGTCGGTGCTCAAAGACGTCTTTGAGCAAAAAAAGAAGTCGGAATTCGGATCTATCATCCATCCATCCATCAATTCATTCTTGCGTCGTAATGTAACTAGGTATACCTGAGATCTTTTCAATTGCGGAAGCAGCATTTTTGGTAGTCACCGCTGCTATCTGGGCCCACCGACCGCATGGATGTTTATCCCACCCCTTAATAGACAGTCGTACGAAAAATCAGCTTGTTTGATGATTTTTAGCCGTTGGTTTAGTACAAAAATAATGCTTGCATTCAACGGCTATACGAACGCTAAACATCCATGCGGTCAATGGGTCCAGATGACAGCGGTAAGTAACCAAAATGGTGCTTCCACATTGAAACAGTTTCGCACATACCTTGTTACATCCTTTTCCTCAATGGGTAACTGGAAATATGTACTTCTCTACATTCATTCACGTGCACATGTACATCTTCTTAATGAGCACACAGCGCACCCGTGAGCAAGTTAGCAAACTCACAATCGCACTAAAGGCGATGGCAATAAATGCGAAAGATGTGTAGTTTCACGTGGACGACAATAAAAGTAAAACTTCGGTCACAGTGTGCAGTGACCGAAGCCGGTCACAGCCTACGATACGAGCCACGTGGTACATTATTAGAGGGCGCTGACTGTATGGATGTTTGGCCAGTCCCTCTGTGGACCTGCAAACCTTTGGATCTTTGCACCCAAATAACGCTCAATAATGCTCAAATTCCTGCTTAACAAAAAAAAAAAAAAATGCTCAAATTCCTACTGTTAAAATCAACATGAAAATAACTGGCCACACATCCATACGGTCAATAGTGTACCACGTGGCCTGTATTGTGGACTGAGGATGTTCCAACTTCGAAGGTCGAACTGAAGAGTCTCTATTTAGTGCGCTTGAACCCCGCTCCCCACGGTGTACTTTAGCACGGATCAACCATACAAACGGGGGTATTCTCGTCATTTGGAATCGTGGAGTTTTGAGTCTCGGGGCAAGAAACAGAACATTTAATGAAAGGCCGGAGAGAGTATTTAATTCGAGGAGGGGCATGTGATTGCATTAATTGCAGGAAAAATCTATGATACCAGCTTCAGTATCAAAATTTTGATGCCGAAGTCCCTCAATTTGCCACGTAGTAGACTCTTTCGGGTCCACTGTCTCCATGAATATTTGACCCACATCCCGGTGGAGCCAGACACCAAAAATCAGCGTGATCAGAGATTTCTAGCCATTGAATTTGTGCACTTTTTCATCATGGGCTTGGAGCGACTTGTTCATAAAGCCCACGATGAAAAGTGCTCAAATCATACGGCTATAAATCACCAATTAGACTGATTTTTGATGTGTGGATCTACCAAGATGTGGGCCAAATATTCATGGAGTCAGTGGGACCGAAAGAGTCTACTACGTGGCAAATTGAGGGACTTCGGCATCAAAATTTTGATACGGAAGATACAGTGATTCAGTGTGTCACCATCCAGGCATCCACCACGACTGTCAGCACCCAACACTTTTGCCTTTTCCGTTTTGCTCACGGACTTTCGTATTAGCCACGTTGACTCTTAGACACCGCTCACTTGAGGATGTTTGGCCCATCCCTTGGACTGGCACGCGAACATCTCATTTGGACAATTTAAATCTCTGCAAATTGTTTGGCTCATTGGCTGGACAGACTATAAGACCAAGCCATGGTTCTTTCTTATGAAATGGTCCACTGACCCATGAATGTTTGGCCCACCCATTGGACCTACACACCAAAAATCAGGGATTGATGATTTTTTCTAGCCATTGGATTTGAGCTTGTTCGTCATGGGCTTCATCGGATGGAACTCATCCATAGATATAAGCCCACGACGAAACAGAGCTCAAATCCAGTGGCTACAAATCATTAATCAGGCTGTTTTGCTGTGTAGGTTCACCAAGTTGTGGACCAAAAGTTCGTAGTCAGTGGGCTCGAAAGAGTGCCTCGTGGCATTTTAGGGAGGGGTCCTAATCAACTGTGTAGTACCCAGTCCTATACAAGCCGGACTCAGAAAAGGTCAAAACCCTATAAAATCAACGGGCTCATGGCTTGTTTTGTAGCCCATTACAAAAAGGAAAAAGATGTAACAAGGTATGCCTGAAACTGTTCATTTGCGGAAGCGGCAAATTTTGGTAGTCACCGCTGCCATCTAGGCCGACTGACCGCTTGGATGTTTATCTCACCCCTTGGCGAATATATATACCAAAAATCACCTTGATTGGTAATCTATAACCATTAGATTTTAACACTTTTTTGCACCATTTAAGGCATTCTTATAGCCGTTGAATACAACCATCTTTTGAGTACTAAAACCAACGGCTAAAAATCATTAAGCAAGCTGATTTTTTGTATAAATGTCTATTAAAGAGTGGACTAAACATCCATGCGGTCGGTGGGCCCAGATGGCAGTGGCGACTACCAAAAATGCCGCTTCCGCAAATGAAAAGATCTCAGGTATACCTTGTTACATCACGACCCTTACAAAAATCAGAGTAGAACTTTGCTGACGGCCGTTGTCAATGTTGATGATGGACCACAGTATGAGCCACGTGGCACACATTACAAAAACCTGACTCGGAAAAGGCCAAAACCCTATAAAATCTACGGGCTCATGGCTTGTTTTGTAGCCCATTAAAAAAATCAGAGTAGAACTTTACTGACTACGATGGACCACAGTATGAGCCACGTGGCACACATTACAAAAACCAGACTCGGAAAAGGCCAAAACCCTATAAAATCTACGGGCTCATGGCTTGTTTTGTAGCCTATTACAAAAATCAGAGTAGAACTTTGCTGACCGACGTTCATTGTCAATCGTTCATGATGGACCACAGTATGAGCCACGTGGCACACATTAAAAAAATCGGACCCAGTAAAGGCAAAAATCTACGGGCTCATGGCTTGTTTTGTAGCCCATTACTAAAATAGAGTTCAACTTTGCTGACGGTCCCGCATCAACATTAATGATGGAGTACAGTATGATCCACGTGCCACTCTTAGATAGCACTGACCGTATGGATGTTTGGCTCATCCCTAGGTAGACTTACATACCAAAAAACAGCTTGAGTAGTGATTTCTAAACGTTTGATTTTGGAGTCGTTTCCATGGGTTGATTGTTTACCGTGGAATTCGAGCTTTATTGGGGGTACAGAGAGCCAAACGTTTGAAAGCACTAATCAGACTGATTTTTGGTATACAGGTCCACCTAGGGATAGGCCAAATATCCATGAGGTCAATGGTCTGTACATAATTACCACGTGGCTCATACTGTGGTCCGTCAGCGAAGTTCTACTCAGAGATATGTTCCGTGTGGTATGTTCTATTTGCCACCGGCCTATATAGCACATGCTAAAGCTGTTATAGTTTTTAACTGAGAGGAGGTCGAACATGCACTAGTGAAAAAGACCAAGGGTTAAAAGGGGCCGTTACAGCGGTAAAACGGGAAAAAATTCGCTGGTTTTAAGTCCCCCTCCAAAAATGTCTGACAAGTACCCCTTGTTGTTAACCACTAACCAAGGGCTTAACGCGGGTTGGGTTGATGGATTGGGGTACCTGTCGGACATTTTGGGTGGGCAGACTTCAAAGTTTGAAGTCCCCAGGGGCCAGCGAGTCTTTTTCTCGGTATAATAGACTGGGGGGCATTTCCTTTTTTCCGTTATAACGGCCATAACAGATTGTTTCGCATGGGAAAAAACAGAAAAAAAAAAAAAAAAAAAAAAAAGGGGGGGGGGGGGGGGGGGGTTGGAAAAAATGGAAATAACAGAAAAAACAGATCTAAAATTCAAAAATTGAATAAGGGCACTTTTTTTTTTTTGTTTTTGATTGGTACTTTACAAGGGCACTTTTTTAACAAATTCTTGCATAAAATAACAGCCGTAATTTAAAAAAAAATGGACATTATAACGAAAAAAACAGATCTAAAATTCAAAAATTGAATAAGGGCACTTTTTTTTTTTGTTTTTGATTGGTACTTTACAAGGGCACTTTTTTAACAAATTCTTGCATAAAATAACAGCCGTAATTTAAAAAAAAATGGACATTATAACGAAAATAACAGCCATTATTTTCTGAGCATTAAAACAATATGTAACGTATCAGGGGAGGTCTGTTTCTGTTTATAACGGCCGTTATTTTTGTTATAACGGCCTTTTTTTAAACCATGAAAAAGACTAGTCATACCGAATAACAAAACGTTAAATTTAGTCTACAAGAAACCTGAGTAGAACTTTGCTGACTGACGTCAGTTTACAATTTTGGCTTGTTCTCTCTTTTGCAGCACATAATTTTGGATTTGTCGCTTCAACACCCTCATCTAGAACTAAAAATAGACAAGACCATGTGCGTTGGGAATACGTAGAAGACACTCTTTCATCATCTAGTGTACAAAACAATAGACATTTCCCCAATAAATTTACTTCATGCATGGGAAGAACACATCCCTATTATTAGAACAATATGTACAAAACCCTCTTTCATCATATAATTTAGTGCACAAAACAATAGGCGTTTCCTCAATAAATATACGTATACATACTATCACGCATGGGAAGTACACATCCCTCTTACCACCAAGAAATCCTCCTTGCACTGAATATTATGTTTCATCGGGCTTTGGTTCAAGCAATACAGGGATTTTCTCTTTGTGATCACCACGCAGAACCTCCACGATCACCTGAATTTCAATAAGTGTTTGGTATACAGGTTTCAATCATATTTGGCATTTAATCGACGAGAAACAACTTGTATGAGCAAAATTTTAAGAGGTTTTGAGAAGCGACTGTTCTCGGGCATGTTTCAAAGGGTAGATGCAGCCTTACCAACCCGGAGAAAACCCATTGAAGGCTACTACACACAATTTCAATCAATGACTCAAAACGAAATGGAATTTGGCAATGCCTAAAAACTAAAACATAGTTATCTCTGATAAGGATGGTAGCGTTACACATGCTTCAGTTGCAATGACTAGGATTAAATGCTAGTATGATCAGTCTGACTGACACATCAATCAACTTAAAGGGAAAGTTTTATAAGACTGCAATAAGAATGGTTGGGCTTTATGAAGCTGAATGTTGGACAGTCAATAAACATGTTCATAAAATGTGTAGCAAGAAGATGAGAATGTTGAGATGGATGAATAAAAAGACTAGACACCACAATCAGCCTGATTCCATGCCATGGTGATTTTTTTTCCAATCAATAAAGAAAGATGATTGCGATGGTTTGGACATGTACAAGGAAGACCAATGATGGAACGAATGAGGAATGCTTTGGTGCAGGTTGTAGGCTCTAGAAGGATGAGAGGGAGGCTGAAAAGTGACTTGAGGTAGTAAGAGAAGATATGAAAGATATGCTCTAACAGAAGATATGGCCCTAGATAAAGTGGGGTGTACATGTCATTGGCTGTAACGTATTATGAACTTGGACTTATTGGTAACCCACGTTTAGGGGGCGTTTGGCAACACAAAATTAAGTAACTTATTGACTTTTATAAGCCAAAAAGTAAAAAAGTTAGTTTGGATGTGTTTCATATTTTAACTTCTAAAAAGTTTAAAACTAACTTAAAACTGAAGCTAAATTTTTTAGCTTTTAACTTCTAGAGAAATTACTTCTGAAAAATTAGAAGGCCCCTCGACACTTTTAATTTCTATGACATTTTTGGAGGTAAAAAATCAACAAGTAACTTCTACTACAAGTAGAAGTGCTTTTACTTCTCATTCCCAAACGCCCCCTTAGCTTTTGAAGATTTCGTCCTTACCAGGACCAGGTTTTACCTTCTTTCATTGTTCCATTAATTATGATCTTCACTTGCTCAGTTTGGAGTGCATGACTATGTTACAAGGACATTCCATTTTTTATTAATTTGCCATGTCGAATACTGTGTTGTATTCATGTGTCAGACAAATGCCAAAACAGTTTTCCAAAGTAGTCTTTAATTTTTTTCAAATATCTTGTTTCAAATATGATTTGTATATTGATCAATAGTTGAATATATCACCTTATCTAAATACATTCGTTCTATATTATACACTTAACATGAACTAAAGTATTTTAAATGATATATCTCCTAACATATGAAATAAAGTGCATCGATATGTAGGCAAATCAGATTGTTGGGTGTTAATATGTCTGAGACTTCATATCAATGTCAGACACCGACACACGTGCCCATGTCTTTGTTACATGGGGTCATACAGTACCGTCATACTTTATCTCTAAATTCTACAATATATCTTCGGTCATAGTTTTTAGCAGTGCATGTGTTATTAGAATAACAATAACCAAGTAAATCATCCCTCTCCTTGATCAAAATAGATGGCAAAATGAAATCAGCATCATACCTGATCACCCACTTTACATTGATCAAGAATTCTGTACAAGTCACTCCCACTAGTGACCTTTTTCCCATTCACAGATGTTATGATATCACCCAATATAAGTCTGCCATAGGTGTCTCGTTTGGTTGATTGCAGACCCTGCATAGTACAGACAATAGTCAGATATGCTCAAGGGCAAGCCAATTGCATTGGCGGTTAAAGTACCAAATATAGGGAATTCTCCAAGACGATGCCCAGATCGAAATAAACCCAACAAATGGAAGGTAGATTTTAAATCAAACATGAAAGCCAGAATCAATACCGCTTTGCCAGCTGGACCATTTGCAGGAGCATCTAAGATAAGCACTCCACTAAGTCCGAGTTGTTCCACAGATTGATCAGGTGCAAACTTGATTCCTAAAATAGGTCTTGTAACTTTCCCAAACTTAACCAGCTGATCAACTATGCCACCGACCTGGACAAATAAAGAGTAAAAGCAGATAAATGATGAGAAAGTAGAAATTTTCCAAATGAGCTAAAATTCACAAAACATGTGTACACGCCTTCTTCTAATAAAATGAAAGCCGAAGGTACCTACAGTGTCAACTGGAATTGAAAATCCAACACCAGAAGATGCACCCGACGGAGAATATATAGCCGTGTTTACTCCAATTAAGCTTCCTGTACTATCGAGGAGTGGCCCTCCACTATTACCAGGGTTTATGGCTGCATCAGTCTGAATAACGTCTTGAATTGGACGCCCAGTAGCAGCAGAACTAATTTCTCTCCTAAGTCCACTACAGATCACAAAAGAATGCCTCAGTGAAATCTGATAATGATATTAATAGTGTCAACTTTCGAAAACACTTTATTAATCTAGAAATGGACACAAGGATATCTGCATCTCCCGTAATAAAGTTCCCTTGAAAAATTCAATTATGACTATACATGCGAGGGTTGGAAAACTCGGGATTGACTCACCCAGTAGCTAAGTTGAGTTATTTTTTAGGCCAAACAGTTAAAAGGTCCAGTTGAGTTGGGTAGGCATAAAAATTGAATCATCCCAAGTTCATCGAGTCAGGCTATAACTCGTAGACTTAACGAGTTTTCGCCGTGACATGAAGAGTAAAATTGTCCTTTGAAAAAATATAATAGCTTCCAAAACTCTAAATGTTCTTCATCTCTTTCTCCCGACTCTCTGAACTCTTACTAGTTATAACTATTTAGTGTCAGCAACAAACAACTTGAATGCTGTCTTCCTGCCACTTGCCACTGACCTCCAGGTATTGCTGGTTGCCAGCAACCAATCTCCCTCTTTCTAACATTTTGTCCTTTCCTTTTTGCCTTTTTCTTTGTAATTTATATAATTTTGACAGTTATCTAATATTCATGAAATACTTAACTGATGTACACGACTAGCCCGGGCTCGGGAGTTGACTCACCCAGGTCACGCTTAGGTTGGGTGAGTCAATTCCGAGTCCCAGAGTTGGAAACAAGGAAAGAATTCCAAACCTGATAACACCAGTTGTAAGTGTATGGTCAAGGCCAAACTGCAAAAACATACAGATGGAAACAAGGAGAGAATCCTCCAGTTAATTTAGTAGAAATGTATCTGTAATGAACATGTATATGAAAATTTTTACATTCAGGCTCTGTATGGTTGTCCTGAACAAGTTATCTAGAAATGATTTTTGCATATAAATGTTATAAAACATTTTCTGTATCAACACTTTCTGACATACAAATCCTTTTGTCTGTAAAACTTTTTGTTGATCACCATACAGAGCCTAGAGTATATATAACCTAAGTCTCAAAGTAACAAATAAGACATTGTAAGTTGGTGGTAGCTAAAATTGTGACAGCAGATCTAAAAACATTAGGAGATTGTTAGAAAAGTAGCATCACAGTTTACTCATCCTCTAATCTTATTACCGGCACCAGTCTTAACTTTATCAGGTACATAACAATCATACCTATTATTTATGATTTGTATCAATAAAGTTTAAGCAGCTTGCCAATATAGTATTCTGAAGATGAATTCAGAAAGATCCTCATAAAAATTGAGAAGACGGATGTAGTTGGACATTTCAAACAAACAAGGCATTAAATGCTCCAAGTTGGTATTGGAGGATATGTATGGTTTCAATGACTTTCTATAGGTTTATATATTCCTTTATATGCATCTTAATATTTCATCAAGTACTTTAGTTTCAGCCAGTGTTTTAAAAGGCGTCTGAGGCTTACGCCTTGAGGCTCACCTTAGGGCGAGGCCTTCCCAAAACAGCTCGAGGCTTATTAAAAAAACGTAAAAGCTTGTGATGCATACTGCTCCTCTACTATGGCTCTAAGGATGTGCAAAGACATATGGCTCACGCCTTTTACACCTTTTTTAATAATGCCTGCCAGAGGCATGCACCTCATGTTCAAATGCTGGTCGTAGCAATTTTAGGTTGCTATAACTCAAAAGTTCAATTTATTTTCTATTTATCCTTTTTGTCCTACCACCCCTATGAATATTGAGGAGTTGAAAGATATCTTACCAGTTTAGTGCAACTGGGAGGGGCGTATCAAGCTTGACTTTGATGGAAGCTCATCAGGTAACCTAACATGACAATGATAGACTACGCAAAAAGGACACAACATTTTTAGGTCTTCTTGCCGTGTTGGACATGTCAACACACGGACAAGCGTGTCGACACATCCCGACACTCATCTTGACATTACCCTTTATTTAATGATATTTTTTTATTAAATAAATGATTTCTTAAAGAGGGTTGGTGCATTCCATTTTCCATACAGTACTTTGTTAAGTTGAGCAACACATCTATAGTTGTTTAATAGTCTTCCCTCTTATAAATCTACTTATAATTATTATGTTATTGGATAGCTCCATGGCATATAAAAACGTTTTCTTATACTTTTTCAAATATTTCTTTCCTTATTTTTATTATAAAAACTTTTGATTTAAATGGAACTTTTGATTTATTATATCGATGTGCCGGGCTTCTTAAAGGCGCTGCATCAAAGGCCTTGTATTTGTGTTGGACACCTTTATATGTGTCTATGTCATTATTACATAGATTATAGGAAATGTTTCTAGGGTGGCCAAAGCACGATTTTGAATGTCTTCTCTGGGCAAAATGGTATCAGAGATTTTAATGAAGCAGAGGGTAGAGCTATTTCAAAAGGTTATCCTTTCAAGTTTTATGGGTCACTCAAAGGTAGAAGGGAATTCATTTAACATAGTCTCCTGGGCATCCAGAAAGCAGAAAGTCCTTCTAGATTGTTCCTCATTTTGAAGTCTCTAAGGAAAAAGCTAACAAATTGAAAAGGTCAACCAGGTCAACACAAGACCCACTCAAGAATATTGCACATAAGCACAAGGATAGTTTTGACAGTTGATGCTGAGAGCTTTTATACTTTGGGTAAATATATCATCATTGTGTCACCCATATATCAACTTTCATCTAGATATTTAGTACTTCACATTTCCATAAGTACCTTTCTCATACAATATTATCTACACACCCCACAGTTCAATATTCTTGTGAATTGTGATGAAGGTTTACACGCATCCCAGGAGACAGAGGAGTACCAAACAGGAGCATGGAAAGGTTAGAAAAACAATTTTAATGGGCATAAAAATTATTTAAAATCAAACATTTACATTATTTGCCACAGTTACTCATTAGTAAACCACTTTATAGAAGCCCCATAGTTTGCAAGATGCAATGAAATTCAGCAACAGGTTTCATGTCAATTGTATGTATGTGTATAATTGAAAATGTTTTTTTTTTTCACTTTACAGAGTTTGTACATGTCGGTGCACATACTAGTGTTGCGCTTGCATATGTTTCATACAGTTTTCTATAATATGTCATTTAGCAAGTGAGCCAAGGTTAAACATACGTAGATGTAAAATAGCTTACTAGACTCCATCAGTAACTGAATACTGAGACATTATTGTGGTATCAGAACCCAGGGTTGGGTTCTAAAGATTTTATGACATATTTTTTATCATCTATTATCCAAGAACAGATAATTAATTTATCAAAAGTGTAAGGTACTCATTGAAGTATTGAACACCCACTTCCAAGGAGAGTAAGCCCAATTTACATGTAAGCCTTTTGGAGAATCGAAACTTTTCTGCTCCATACTGACTAAGAGAGCTTGGTAGCAGGGTATAGTCATGCAGTTGGCTATAATAATTGTGGTGAATGAGAATGGGAAAAACAATACTAAGATCCATAGAATATTGACGGTTCACATCCATTGATATCTTAAATGGATAGACATAATACAACAGTGCAAAAACATCATCTTAACAAGAGGAGTGAAATCATACTCACAGGATTCCCAATGGCATATACTTTCTGACCAACGAGCAAATCCGCAGAGACGCCAACAGGTATGGGTCTTAGTTTATCTTTTGGAGCATCAACACGCAGTACAGCAACATCCTTGTCTTGGTCAAATCCAACAACTTTTGCTTCATAAGTTGACTGATCAGCTAGAGTGACCCTGTTTATAACTAGCAGCAATTCAATTATTTACATTATTGACAACAAAATATATTTAATCGAGAGAAAATGTTCAGGAACTTGTTTTTTCTATTTTTTTAAAGTACAGAATTTATTAAGGTCCAAAGCTGGAAGAAAGACACTACAGACAGGTTTACTTATAAAAAAAAGACACAACAGACAGGTCTAGAGACCTCCAATGGCAACAAGAAATAAAAAAGGAAGAACAAAGGACAAGGCTATTCTCCCCTATACAATATCGAATCTCATCTTAAAACAAAATCATCAAAAAACAGCTCTCTACACTCGTCGAAAAGCTTAAACCACAAAACAAGAGAGCTTTAATGTTGAAGATAATGCCAAGGATTTCTATTTCCTTGCCTTCAAAAGCCTGTTGATTTCTTCCTTCCATATGCCCCAACAAACTGCGAAGGGAAGGATACTACAAAGCTGCCTACCTCTAGAAGAGAAAGCATACAAAGACCAACTGCTGAAGGCATCTCTGACTGACCCCAGCATCACCCAATTCATGCCAAAAAGAGAAAAGAAAGAGCCCCAAATTTCCCTAGCCACAAGATAATAAAGAAGAAAATGATTAACCGATTCACCACTGGCTTTGCAGATGAAGCAAAAGTCAAAAATAATTCTCTTCCAGAAAATCAAGTTATCAATACTCAAGATTTTCTCCAACATCGCTAACCATAGAAAAAAAACCATCCTAGAAAACTGTGGAGCCTCACACAACCAATGTCGGGGAGAAAGACCTGCTAGAAGGATCCAAAGCTAAGTAAAAGGAATGAACTAAGAATATACAATTATGAGTTTGCTTCCACATACACTTATTTTTATTTTATTTTTGATAAGGTGAAATTATATAAATAGAGAAAAAGAAAGATACAAACACGAGCTGGAGGTCGAGAGAACCTCCACAACAAGGGAGGCTAACTACCCCTATGCATTTTGGACTCCCATCTAGAGATTAGATCCTCAAAAGCTAGCCCTTTACATTCCTCAAAGACCTTTGACTAGAAGAATAGATAAGCCTTAATGGATAACACTACATCGAAGGTAGATGCCTCCTTTCCTTCAAAGACTCTTTTATTTCTCTCCTTCCAAAGGCCTCAACAAACCGCAGAAGGGAGAAGGCTCCGAAGCCTATGGCCGTAAGGAGGGAAGCATAATAATGATTAACTCCTGATAGTCTGGAGAACCTAACAAATATCGAAAGAACCAAAGAAGAGGTTCCCGTGCTATCCTACAGTGAAGCAATAGATGGTTAACTGATTCCCCTGCTTCCTTACACATAACACAGTAGAATACCAACACCATTTTCCTTTTGATGAGGTTGTCCACCGTGAGGATCTTCTCCAGGTAAGCGCACCACACAAAAAAAAACAACCTTCGACGACACCTTCATCCCCCAAATCTTGGTCGTTGGAAAATCCTATATCCATAGTGAGACCGATAGCGCCGGCGATAACCTCCACAACCTATCAAGTAGCGCATAGAAAGATCGAATGGAGAAAATCCCATCAGGCTTGACAGACCACCAAATAGCATCCTCCTTAGAACAATCCAAGACCACGCCATCAAGACTCTAAAGAAGAGCTGCCATAGAAGGAATTTCCCAATCATTTAAATTTCGACTCAATCCAAGGTCCCAAGAGACTCCATTCTCAATCTGCACCAAAACATTCTACATAGTTCATTGCTGCTTATTAGAAATTGCAAAATCTGTGGGAAATCCTCTTTGATAGCCTTGTCACCACACCACACATCACTCCAAAAAAGCACCCTATCTCCCTTACCCACCTTGAATTGGATACCACCTAGAACAGATGCCATTGTCTTTAAGGCGCCCCTCCACACGCCACACCCATAAGGACTCTGGACATCCCTACGAAGCCAACCCAAGGACTTGCTAGCCACTACTATCCTCCACAGGTTATCAATCTCCATAGCAAAATGCCAGATCCATTTCCCAAGAAGAGCAGAGTTCATTAATCGAAAGTTCTTGACCCCTAACCCTCCTGCTTTCTTGGAGCTACACACAAGCCTCCAATCCACCAATGGGTACCTAGCACCATCGGCCTTGCCAAACCACAAAAATCGGCGAATCATTTTCTCCACCCTTCTAACCAGACCTAACAACGTGGAGAACAAGGATAAAAAGTAGTGACTTTGGATTGAGACGGAATCTTAACGATTGGGAGATCGATTCTTTGGCGACCCTTCTTCGGAGGCTCAAAGGAGTGACTTTGGATAGCTCCAAGGAAGATGTCATGTGGTAGAATGGCAAGTCTAATGGGACCTTCTCTGTCTGATCCTTCTATTCCATGCTAGACAGGTTGAGGAGAACATCTCTGGCGTTTTCTACCTCTACAGAGATTCGAGACTTTTCGATGGTCAAGATATTGGGGACGAGAGTGCCGTCAAAGATAGCTTTTTTTGTGTGGTGCGCTTCCCTGGAGAAGATTCTCACGGTAGACAACCTTATCAAAAGACACATGGCGTTAGTCAATTACCATGACATGTGTAAGGTAGCAAAGGAATCAGTCAACCACCTCTTGTTACATTGCAGGATAGCTCGAGAAGTGTGGGGATCTATTCTTTGAGTTATTCAATATATGCTGGATTCTCCCTGCCTCGGTCTCCTAGATGATAGGCAGTTGGGCATTCTTTGGTCTCTCCCCTTGTGGCCGAAGACTTTGGAGCCTCCTCCCTTTTGCGATTTGGTGGGGACTATGGAAGGAGAGAAATAGAAGGATCTTTGATGGAAAGTAGGCTCCAACTTTTGATATTGCGTTATCCATCAAGGCTCTCCTTTATATCTGGTCTAAGGTCTTTGAGGAGTGTAGAGGATTAGTTTTTGAGGAATTTGTTTTTCTTGGGGAGGTTTTCTCGACCTCCCTCCTCTGTTTGTTTCCTTTATCCTTTCAATAAAATTACCTTATAAAACAAACAAGGATAAAAAGTAAGTGGGAAGGTTAGAGAGAGTACTCTTTCACAAAACTAGCCTTCCCTCGTTTCGATAAATACTTTGCTTTCCAAACGACTAGTCTCCTCTCAAACCTCTCGATAACTGGGTCCCACAAAGCTTTGGACCTATAGGGAGCACCAAGGGGAAACCCTAGGTACGTAGCCGGAAAAGCCGCAGCTGAGACCCCCAGAGTAGACGTCTAGTCCAAAAAGTCCTCTATGTCACTCACCAGATTTTTACTTTTTGCAAAGTTTAGCTTGACCCGAGACCGCTTCAAAGTAAACTAAAAGACCTCTCAAGACAAGATAATGCTCATTTACTACCCCCAAGAAGATCAACGTGTCATCTACAAACTGTTAAGTGGGAGATTGCAGGCCCCGAAGCCCCAAGACAAAAGCCACTCAACACCCCCATGTTTACAACTTTGGAAACCATTTTGCCTAGAGCCTCCACCATGATGCAGGACATTTAACCAATACTCCCCAAAAGCCGCGACTGTTGGTAGCGTGAGATTAAATTCCTTTATCTCATAGGATCTATCTAGGTTCTCGATCGACACGACCCTTCGTGGGCCCATATCACACAGGCCATCCCCTCGTGGGCCCATATCACACAGGCCACCCCACCCCGAGTGTGCTCCATATTACACAGGTTGTCCCACTCGAGCCCGGTGTGAAAATGCCCCTGCATTAATCACCCCCGGTGAGGAGACTCGAACACGAGACCTCCCGCTCTGATACCACTTTGATGCAGGACATTTAACCAATACTCCCCAAAAGCCGCGACTGTTGGTAGCGTGAGATTAAATTCCTTTATCTCATAGGATCTATCTAGGTTCTCGATCGACACGACCCTTCGTGGGCCCATATCACACAGGCCATCCCCTCGTGGGCCCATATCACACAGGCCACCCCACCCCGAGTGTGCTCCATATTACACAGGCTGTCCCACTCGAGCCCGGTGTGAAAATGCCCCTGCATTACACCACAATAATGAAGAGGAAGGGAGCGAGCGAGCCCCTCTGCCTTAGACCCCTCAAACTGCTGAAATGCTCAATCGGTGATCCGTTAACCAAGACCGAGAACGAAGCCGTGGAAATGCACTTGTGGATCCACCTCCTCACACCTGGGCAAAACCAATCCTATCAAGGAGATAATCCAGGAACGCCCAGCACACATGATCATAAGCTTTTGCGAGGTCGATTTTGCAGATGATTCCTGACTCTCCCGATCTAATTCTCCCATCAATGCATTCATTGGCTACTAGCACCCCATCCAGAATATGCCTCCCATGTACAAAGTCTCCCTGCTATGGAGAGATCACCCCTGGAAGCACTTCTCTGATTCTGGTAACAAGAACTTTAGTAAAGACCTTGTAGAAACTACCTACCAGACTGATCAGTTTAAAATCTGAGATGTCCACTGCTCCATGCATCTTAGGGATAAGGACTAAGAACGTACAGTTAGACCAGCAGTCTAGAACAAGGATTTAAATTTCAATTTTGGTAACAATTTTGGTGAGGTCAAAAATCGAAATTTCGGGCGATATTTCCAAATTTCGGTGGATTTCGTTATAGAAAGCTATATTTTGGCAATTTCGATAACCATCGAAACCGAAATTTGGGTGTTTCGGCCGAAATTTAAAACTCTGGTCTAGAATGCCTTCCCTCTTAAACTCCCCTACATATGAGGAAATAGAGCCCCCATGAATCCAACCAAGCAAGTTAAAGACCGTCCATTTTCCAATCATTAAGATTCTTCCTGAAGCCAAAGTCCCAAGACGAGTGAGTAGCATGCCCAATCTAGAAGTCCACCAAATCTTGCTTTTTATCTGGGAGGTTAAAAAAATACTAGATAATCTTCCTTGAAGGAGAATTGGCATTCCATCAATCCTCCCATAAATCAAACTCGATTACCTTTCCCACTTTATAGCATGTCTTTAGAGAAGTACAAAGAAACCTTAAGAATACCTCTCCAAACGCTGACTCATCCACTTTCCCATTGTGAAGGCATGCCCCTATACTTTTTTTTTTTATAAGTTACCTGTACTTTGTTTTATCAGTAAAAGTATTCATTGAAGAAGGGGCTAGAACGCACAAAATACAAGAGGGAGAGAATATAAAAAAAATACCAAAGGAGCAAGGAAGCTGAGAGAACAATCGCTGCAACAAAAGAAATAGCAAGGGATTATTATGCCCAGAAACCATATCTCCCAATCAAAAACCAAGATCCTCAAAATGGACTCTTAAACACATAAAGAATGGATGACCAAGAGTAGAGAGTGGCTTTAATCTTTAACACCACTTCAACGGACAATCAAGAGTAGAGAGTTGCTTTAATCTTTAATTTTTAACACTACTTCAGCAAGGCTCCTTTCTGTGTCATAAAAAATACACCTAATACTCTCCTTCCACATCTCCCAACATAAGGCAAAAGGAAGGAGACTCCAAAAATGTGACCCTTATTGACAAAGCCATGACACGACCACCCTTCAAAGAGCTCTAAAACACTACTTGGTAGCACCCAACAAACCCCAAAGAGGATGAAAAATTGATCCACACTTCCCTAACCATTTGGCAATGAATGAATAGGAGGTCTTCCGCCTCTCCATCAAATTTGGAAAGCGTACACCTATTTGGGAACTGAAACCCTCTGCTGATCAAATTGTCCACCGTTAGAATCTTATCTAATATTGTTTTCCACATGAAAAAAGGACACCTTGCAGGGGACGAAAATTCCTCAAACATCTTCTTGGGAAAGGAGCTGAGCTCTGGAGATACCAAGTTGTGAAAGAAAGAGCAGAACAGAGAATATTCCTTTCAACTCCCACTCCTAAATTCTTCAATCACTCTCCAAGGATGTGATCAGCAACCATTTCAGGAATTAAGAGGCCACTTTGTCCCTTTCCCAATCACATGTTCCTTCTCAAACCCAAGTTCAAAGATAGGTTTCTATCTATAGTAGAAAAATAGCGTTGACAGAGCAATTTCAACTTGAGCAATCCCTCACTAGTGCTCCTTTGATATTGGGGATGGCGAATATTGATGGGTAGCCGATCTGAAGAAGAAAGTCACCACACCAACTGTCTTCCCAAAATATCACAGAATTACCCGAACCAACTTTGAATTTAATATCCATTTTAAAATATGGAATCATCTTTGATATACCTTTCCACATCTCAGCGCCATAGGAGGATGAAGGCTCATTGTTGTCCTACCATTGTTACTATTCACATGTTTGGTATCAATAACCCTCCTCATAAGCTGTCCCTCTTCCCCAAACCTCCACAACCATTTCCAAAGAAGTGCATTGTTCATAGCCTTAAGCTGCCTCATACATAGACCGCCACCCTCTTTCAAAAGACAAACCCTTTTCCACTCCACTAATGACATTTGTTATCCTCCCTCAACCCTTTCCATAAAAAATCTCTGACTAGCTTCTCCGATCTTTGGCCACACTCATAAGGATGGGAACAGGGAAGTATAATAGATGGGGAGATTAGATAATGTACTTTTAACCAATGTAAACCTGCCTCCTTTAGATTAATAGCCTTTTCTTAAAAAAGACGGATTCTGTGGAAGCTTCTCCCTATGGCCATTTTCTGGGGAATGGGGGCTATCATCATCAACATAAAAGGGTTTTTGTTTCTTTGGTCTAAGTTCTACATTGAATGTAAAGGGCCTTTTTTTTAGGACTTTGTGTTCCGATGGGATCTCTTTTGTCTTAAGGATGTAGGCTAGTTTGCTTGGGGTTGGCTGGGGGAGGTTATCTCAACCTCCTTTGCTACCCCTTTGTACTCTCTTTTGTTTTTAATAAAGTCTACATTATCAAAAAAAAAAAAAATAGCCCACCTCCATATACACGAATTTTTCTCCACAAACCTCCAAATCCACTTCCTTAAGAGAGCTTCATTCATAACCTTCAAATTTTTAACTCCTAGTCCTCCACACTTCTTTGGAGTGCATACCTTCTCCCAATGAAATATATGTTGCTTGTGAACATCAACTGAATTATTCCAAAGAAAATCATTAATCATCTTGTACAACCTCTTCACAATACAGGTTGGGATTGTAAAAATGAAGAGATAGTAAATGGGAAGACTTGACAAAGTGCCCTTACCCAGAACCACCTTCCCTCACTTAGACAAATACCGAGCTTTCCAAGAAGCTAGCTTCCTCCTGAATCTCTTAAATAACTTTGTCCCAAAGAGCCTTAGATCTGTAACTACTCCCCAAAGGCAAACCAAGGTAAGTGGTTGAAAAACTATCAACACCATACCCCAAAATGCTATCTATATTCGTAATATCCAATGATACTCGGATACCTGTACTAGTACCTCGTAACAATGTCGTGTCGTGTCAACACGGTACCGACACGTATCCTTCATAAGAAGTTGAAAAAATTAGAAAAAATGAAAATTTTGAACTACAAAATAAGATACTCGTATCCGTATCCATATCCATGTCCCTAATTTCGGAAAATGTTGAGTCGTATCCCTGCTTCCCATATCCGTGTACATATTATTATCCGGGCATCATAGGTAATATTCCAACTTCCCCCACTCTATACACCCTGCTTTTAGCCAGGTTAATACACAACCCTAAACCTACCTCATATCAGCACAATAAATCCCTCAAGATGTACCCCAAAATAGCAACGTATCATCAACGAACTGCTAGTGGGAAATATGTCCATCACCACCTCAATAGCTCTATCTTCAATTGCTTTGCACACCATTCTCCCCAAACTGTTCACTACCACAATAAAAAGGAAAGGCGAAAGGGGTTCTGTTTGTCTTAAACCCCTAGAACTTCGAAAATATCCCGACGGAGACCCATTAACCAAGATAAAAAGGATGTAGAAGAGATGCACTTGGGAATCCATTTCCACCACTTTAAACCAAAACCAGTCCGATTAAGAAGGTATTCCAAAAAGTCCCAATTGACATACTCGTATGCTTTTTCTATGTCAATTTTACAAATGAATCCAAGAAAACTAAATGAATCCTTGAGTCAAGACATTCATTGGGTATGAGAGCTCCATCCAAAATCTATTTACCTCGAACAAAAGCTTCTCGAGTCGGAGCTCACTTCAGGCATAATGCAATTTGGAACCAAAATTTGACACTAAAATGGCTCAAATTTGTGACAATAAGAAGGCATAAGATGCCATGATACAGAGATAGTGTAGAATAAATTACAAGTCAAAAAATGCAAAAGCCAAATAACAAAGTAAAACTACATGCAGAAAACATGTCAAATATAGATTGAAGATTTAGGCCCCCGTAGGGCTGTCAATGGATCGGGTTCGAATCAGATCAATGCTGATCCGGACCCAATCCAATAAGAAAATATCCGATCCAGATCCAATCCATTAAATTATATATTTCACCCACTCAAAATTGAAGTATTGTACAATAATGATATAAAAACACATATAAAAAGGTAAAATTATCTTTATAATTATACACAACACATATTATATCATATTTTATTAATATAAGACTAGTATTGGATCGATACATGCCCAATCCAATCCAGTACCGATCTGATAAGAATAAAGGTGGTTCCAGACCTGAAATTAGCAGATCGGAATGAATCGGATTTTTGGGTTGATCCAATCCATTGACAGCCCTAGGTCCCAGGTGATAATAGCCCCATGATACCCTAGTGTGAAGGCCACCAAAGTTGCCTAGGGCTCTAAGCTAATATAACTATAACCACTCGTTACATAACCGTTGTTAGAGAATTCAAAGTCAATCTGTTGACACCACCATAAACGCCTTCATCCCATACAATCATCCACAAAATGCTTTTGAAATCCATCTTGTATCTTAATTTGACATCCTTACATGGGACAACTGAATGCCATGACTTCTCTGAGGGGTTTATATGTTTTTTATACTCTAAGGTGATATCCATACCAAAAGAAGATCTTGGCTTTGCAAATAATTTCATTTTTTTTCCCATTCTCACTCTCACACTCTTTCTTTGTCTTTCCTTATTTCTGATGTTGGTGGAGAATGAAACCCATTGAAGGATCCATGCACTGTCTTCTAGACCAATGATGTGTTACAGGTAGCTAGCATGATCGTCTTATGGCAAAACACTGGAAAATGACCAACCATCTACTTTGCAAAATTCCCAGATTACTCTAACTTCAATATTATTATAATTTTTTTATATCCTGTTATGATCATAAATATGATTCTCCTAGGGAGTATCAGAGCAACTCGATTACATCTAAGTTTTGAGGATAACTATCACAGTTTGACCAATCTAGATTTGACTATCATTAATACCTAATTCAAGAACATCTCAACCGTTTTTATGTTTTCAACTCTCAAAGGCATCCTCTCTCAATTCTCTAAAACCAGAAATCAAATTTAAACCAACTTTGCAGAAATTCCACAAAGCCAAACAGTAATTCTATATACTTTAAAACATAAAACTATTCAAAAGTCCAAACTGCCGATATCCATATACCTAGTGCTCTTATGTTACCGTGAGCAAAACTAACTTCCATATCTTAAACATATAAAACCAAAAACAAGATAATACAAGTAAAATACATCAAAATCCAACTTCACATCTTGCTCCGATAAATAACCAACCTGAGATCAGACGCACCGCGAATTACATGATAATTTGTAACAATGTGACCATCTTTATCCCAGACAAATCCCGACCCAGAGCCCTGTGGCACCTCCAACACATCCAACGTAAACGCATCCTGCCTAAAAAAACACACCAACGCATCAAACAAAAAACGTTAAATCTAGCCGATGCAAAACCAAAAACAATCAAATTCGGTCAAAATTCAACATAATTCGCCTTTCGAATCTTCTCAAAATGTGATTATCGAAACATACTTGACAGCGAGGTTGGTGATGTAGACAACGGAGGGGGTATTCTCCTGAAACAAACGAACAGTGGCGAGCTCATCGGACTGCAATTTACGAGGAGTGGTGACGACGAAAGCGGATGCGGAATCGACATCGCCGATGAAGAGAGAGAAGGACAAAGCGAGAGAGGTGCAGAGAACGAACAAAGAATCTCTCGCAGAAGAGAAGAGATTACTGGTGAGGAAGAATTTGGGTAAGATTGACGGTTTGTTGTTAATGGAGAGATTGTTTCTGCAATTGTTGCCGTTGTTGGTATTGTTGTTGTGAAGAACGCAAAGAAGAGGAGAAATGGTAGAAAAACTAGGGTTTTTGCGAAAGAGGAAGAGAGATTTGGAGAGAGTGGCGTAATTAGTTTTTTTGGTCGGAGATGGAGAGAATGTCGTTGGAGCATTCGCACAAGAAATCAGTGAATAAGCAGCCATTCCTGCTGGGACAGCTGCTGAGAGCAGATTGAGTTTTGGTCTCTGTGTGGACACATACACCATCTAAATGCTACATGTTTTCAGGAGTATACTATGTACCGCAAGTGCATTGAGGTTGATGAACGTTGTACTTATTCCTTACGCGTTTACTATTGATTCCTTGATCTTGCTCATCCAATTGGTGCAGCACCTTTTCGGGACTTATTTTCTGAACATTTTCGGTGACTTGATCTATGCGAAAAATCTGATTCATATATCATGGTTTTGATCGGAACAATGTCGACTTGGGCCCATTGAAGAGGTAAGTAAGAGCCTGCAATTGGATGGTCGGGATCAATTATTTGGCAGGCAAAGCGTACTATGTTAGAAAGAGGTTGATAACTTTCAATGTACTTGGGTACATTATTTACTTTCTCCGTTATGATTTCTATGTTCTACACTTTTCTAGTTCCTTGATAATCTGTCTCGCGGTTAAGTCGCACACGAGTAAAACTTCTGTCACAATGGGATTGAAAATCACACAAAACACAGCCAATGAGTTCTCGGCACGTACACCTAAAAAGCAAAAGCACATGGGTACGTTGCAAAGCACTTGTGTACTTGCCGAGAACTCATTGGCTGTGTTTTGTGTGATTTACAATTTCGTGTGATGGAAGTTTTACTTGTCGCACACACTCGAGTCTTTCTGTAAAGGCTAAAGCTGCGTGTGACCTGAGGTCCATGGTAGTCCTTGGAGTAGAACTTTGCGGACCGGCTACGATATGAGCCACGTGGCATACTTTTAGAGGACGTTGAACGTATGGATGTTTGGCCAATCCTTAGGTGGACCTACAAACCAAAAATCAGTCTGATTAGTGATTTTAGGCTTTTGGATCTTTGTACCCCAAATAATGGTCATAATGCTCAAATTCCACTGTTGAAAATGAACCCAAGAAAACGACTCCAATCCAATGCGTAGAAATCACGAATCAGGCTAATTTTTGTCCTATACGTCCATCTAAGATTGGGCCAAACATCCATACGGTCAGAAAAGTTCTGTCCTTGGGTCCGTAGGACTCCACAATGATTGATCTGTGGCATTTCTAAGGCAACATGTCTCAAGGTTTGTTGCTTCCTTCCAAGATCTGCTTGGTTTCTGGATTCTGTTTCTGGTGTTGTTCTCCAACTTTGCATATTTCTCAGCCTTTGCAACGAGGCTTTCTATGTTTTTGGGCAGGACTCTGTAAGTGATTCATACAGTCTTGAGTCTGGTGGTAGTGCCTTGTGGAAGACAGTCATTATTGACTTGTCGTCGCAATTCTCGATCGCATTTAGGCTTTAAATCTTTTGCGAAATCTCGAATGGATCAAGGGGTGTGCTAAACATCCATGAGGGTTAGTGGGCCCAAAAAATGAGTTATGTAGGGCCACGAGATGATCTTAACCATCTAGTCAGCAATAACTTTAACAAATACTTGTATCCTGATCATATTTCTTGCGAATAAGGAACATTACATTAAATAAAAAAGAAACAGCTACATTAATTGATCAAAATAATCAAATTAACAAATATTTTGTAATCAAATTTCTTTACGACTAGAACAATACGTAACCAGCGCGACATTCCCCGTCATAGGAGAAATTTAGAGCAAATACTAGTTTACCCTACGACAATTAAGTCGAACCTCGCCTTGGGTACCGGTGAGAGGGCTCAAGTTCCCCATCTTGACCATGGCATTGGCAAAATCAGTTGAGAATGCATTCGCATTGTTGCTATATGTCGTTACGATAGAGTCAGTGGAGCCGCCGTTAAACAACACCTGATCGGAGTTAAGGAGTCCTCTTCTATTCAACAATGCCTGGAAATAATTGTTGCCGAAACGATTTGGGCTTTGGGGATCTAGAGGAGCTAAGTTGTCGTCTCCACTGGTAAGGGGGCAATTAGCCTGTCGGGAGGTTGCAAAGGCAGGATCAATGTTGGCATCGTTGTAGATTCGATCCCTGAAAGTGAAACAACGGGCTTGGCCAACGGTGTGTGCCCCAGATAAGGCGACCATCTCCCTCGCACTAAATCCTTTCGTATCGAATTTATCGATAATTACTTCAAGGTTATCAGAAAAGCCTGGAAGGTCACTTCTGGCTCCCGCGTTGCTTGCAGTTCTTGCATCTCTCCTCCCTACTGGAACCGAATAACTTGGTCCTCCAAGCTGTGATAATAAATTAAAAGAAACTAATTTTATTATTATTATTCTTTTTTTTTAATGATCTTAGTGCGTGTTTGGTTAAATTTTCTCGGGAAAACATACTTGTTAGATAGCCATTTTAAATTTGAAAAATTTTCCCCAGAAAATGAGATTTTCCCACCTAAGCCTGGAATTCGATTCCAAGAAAATCCACGCTTATTTTCTCACATGATTGAAAATTGCAGATTTTCTCAGGAGCAATCAAACAGTCTTATCCGGTGTATTTTTCCCAAAAATTTCAATGAGAAAAGAAAATTTTATCAGGAAAATTTTCTGTACGTGCAATCAAACACGCCCTTAGATAAGAAGTATCCACACCTTTAACCTATGTGACTTTGTTTGTAGGTTGATTAATTTTGCGTTCATGGACGACTAGTTGATATTGATACTTACTTCGACGACCGAGTCACGAGCGGCAATGGCTACGATGTCTGCACACGAGACTACACTACGACCGCACGCTGTATCAACTTGTGTCTTTATGTTATCGATTACCTCATACCCTCTTACGGAGCCATTGTTTGCCGGTGCAGTTTTTTCGCCTACGAATGATCCAGTATCATCCAAAAGAATTCCTCCATCACAACCCTGAAACCATCAAGAACGTACCGTTAGATCGATGTACTAGTACACGTACATAATGATAGACACAGGGGTATGAATTGTTTAACTTACATTAACAAAACAATCATGGAAGAACATGCGTATAAGGGATGCCCCCATGCGAGCTTCTCTGTTGATGGCCGACCGTGTGGCCGATCGAACTGTGTCAAAGACAGAAGGGCATGTGTTGGCGTAGAAGGAGACTGAGAGCTGTGCTGAGGCTGGAGATGAAATGGTAGTGATGAGTATGATCAGAAGAAGGCTTATGGAGAGGTTTGACTGAGTAATACTAGCCATTGGTTAGGCAATTAAGAAAAAGCTTAGTGAGAACAACGTTTGGTCTTAGAGAGAGAGAGAGAGAGAAGAGAATGGTTTTGGAGTGGTTTGCATGAAATGGGAGTGGTTGCTACTTTTAAGACAGAGGTGCGACAATTTCTTCTGTCAAAAAGTTTGGCTTCTAGATTTTGTACAGAAAGGGTGGGGTTGAAGAGCTCTGGCGGCTCGGCCATACAAAGAAGCATTTAAATAATATTTGACTTTTGAGGCTGACTTTTTCAGTGCATCATCTTAGAATAATGGCTATGATTTGTTCTTAGGCGGAAATATAGACTGGTTCGCATAGTTCAAAGTCTCGGCTGATCCCGGTCTGGATTGGGCGATCTGGATCTGGCAATCTGGATCGGGATCGGAGCCTACCGATCCGATCCAAACCATGTCTGTCTCGCCCAAGTTCTCTGTTTTCTGAGAGATTTTGACACCGTCTCGGGGCGAGTTGGCCGATCCCACCTCCGATCCCGAGACTTTCATCCATGCTGGTTCATCAGTTTGTTCGAGATGTACGTATGCCATACACTTACCATCATATCCATGTTCCATGGAGGTAGTGGCAGAGCTAGAATTCTGTTCCCAGGGATCCAAAGGTTTGAAATCACTAATCGGGCTGATTTTGGGTTTGTAGGTCCACCTAGCTAGAGGTTGGCCTAACATCCATAGGGTCAGCATCCTCTACAAATGTGCCACGTGGCTGATATTATGGGCTGTCAGTCGCTTCGCTGACTGCAGGCTGTAAGCAAGTTTTTTGACTCGCAAGAAAAGGTCAACGGTTAACTTCGTATACGTAGATAGGCAATTAAAGCTCATCAACTTTTTTAATATACTCCAGCGCTCCTGAGAGCTAAATTTTTTTAGGTGAAGCTTTGATGAAGTCTCCCTTTCGGATGAGAGAACAAGACTTGGAATATTTGAGAATTTAGACCCGCTCGGTCGGCCTCCAAAAGCTAGAGATAACTGAAGTGGCTAATCCTCTCCCAAAACCCCAGGCCAGTGGTTAATCAATGGAAAGAGATCAATCGCTTAGTGGAGGTTGAAGAGGTGAGAGAAGCTCACGACGTTGATGACAGACCCAACTATGGCCACGTAGCACTCTTAGAGACGATTGACCATATAGATGTTTGGCCAATCCCTAAGTGGACCTACAGACCAAAAATCAGCCTGATTAGTGATTTTTAACCGTTGCATTACACTCTTTTTCATGGAAATAATTTTATAATGATGAACATAATTAGTTGGACTCATTCCTTACGCGCTGACAGTTGATTCCTTGATCTTGCTCATCCGACTGTTGGGCACTTATCTAGGACTTATTGCATTTTCAATGACTTCTAGAGATAAAATTTGGATTGTCGATCGGGACTCGGGATCTATAATTTGACGGGGCAAAGTGTACCATGTTAGGAAGATATTGACTTTTCTAGTTCTTTGACCTAATGAGGTCCATGCATGGCTGCACACCGCTTGATCCGTGGCATCTCCAAGGCAACATTTCCAACAATGTCCACATACCCTTTTGTTTAACCATCTCCAACCTTGTATATATATTTGATATCACTGAAATAGCCATCTCCAGAATCTATTTGGTTCTTTCAGAACTCCAGAGTTTTTTCACTCCCATCAAGGCGTTGGATTGGACTTATTTTCATTGGTTTATCTCAACTGTGGGAATTTGAGCAGTATTTGAGGTACAAAGATCCAACGCCTAGAAATCACTAATCCGGCTGATTTTTGGTTTGTAGGTCCACCTAGGGATTGGCCAAACATCCATACGGTCAGAGTCCTCTAAGAGTGTGCCATGTGGCTCATATTGATTCACCGCGCAATTAGTTAATTAATGATGACTTGCAACTTTAGATATAGTTCTTCAAGTGGGTAAGCTTGTATTGGATCACATTTTGATTTGAAAAGTGGAACCATGTGCGTGTGTTCTTATGGGATAAAACTTTGATGACCGGGCCCTGTCATCGAAGGAGATGACAGTGCAGTAGATCTTGGCACGTGGATTTGTACGGACTAACCACCTCGGTCTCACCACACACGTACCTAGGTGAGTACTCGAGTGCTTTTTGCCAAAACACTCACCTGTATACGTGGGTGGTGAGGCCGAGGCGGTCCCCCGTACAAAATCCACGTGCCTTGATCTGCTGCCCTGTCATCTTCTTCGATGACAGGGCCCGGTCATCAAAGTTTTATCCGTTCTTATGCTATTCTGACGTTGAGTACGTCCTGCATTTGGTAGCTCAATTTAATCTTCTTAATTAATGAGTTAGTCTTTCTTGTTCTTTTATCCATTGTTTGTTATTTATAAATTGAAATGAATTTTTGTCTCTTATCCATGAAGTCGGGTAAAATGACTCATCAATACTACCTTTTAAAAGAATACATTCCAAAAAACAATGCACTAAGTGTGTCATTTTTTCATTTCGACAATTTTCACCGATGGTTAATTAATAATTGCCAGCGTTAGTCTTTCACCAGCAGTTTAAAACCGACGGTCTTAGTATTTCCCTGACGGCTACAAATCATCGGCGGTAGTCTTTCCCCGCCAGGCCGGCTATAAAACCACTAGAGAAAGTCTTTTTTTAACACTGGCAGCAGCAACGCCAATTTATACTACTACAATAGTTTTAGGACCGTCAGCAAAGGCTTTGCTGACTATCTAGAGCTGTCAAAAAAAGTCATTTTTTTATAGTGTTAGAGAAGATTCTTCAACCATGCCAACTCACAAGTAGTGTGAGTCATAGCTCAATACTCAACTTCTCCACTAGATTGGGGTATCACACTCTGTTTCTTATTCTGTCACAACACAAGGATTCTACCAAGAAATATGCAATATCTTGTAGTAAATCTCCTAAATGATAAGCCAACCCATTCAACATCTGCATAACCCTTAACACATATATACATGATCATGCGTCTAATATAATAGGCCACAACTAGTATTAGGAGCTCAATCTTTTGAGATATTTTAGAATACGAATCACAACCTCCTAATATGGGATTCGAGGCCCTTACATAAATTGACTTACCATACTAATAGTGAAAGAAATATTCGGTCTAGTGATGGTACGTAATTAAGTTTGTTGACAGTCTCCGATACCAATAAGATAATCAAATAATATCCCTGATCAATAATAAGCTTGACATTAGGATCCATTGGAGTGTTTATTGGTTTAATTCCCAGTAAACCAATCATTTCAAATAAAGTCAGAACATACTTTTTGTTGAGACAAACTAATTTCAACCTTTGACCGCGCAACTTCAATACTCAGAAAGTACTTTAGTTGTCCAAGGTTCTTAGTATAAAATATGTATATATTTATGAAGAAACTACTTTAAATTCGCAATATCCCTGATGTCAATACCTATAACAATGTCATCAAACATAAACAACCAAAATGATCTTTCCAACCTCAAAACCCCGACAACATATAGAGTGATCTGATTGACATCTTCTCAAATTAAATTAAAGTACAACTTCACTAAATTTGTCAAACTAAGCCTGAGGTGATTGTTTCAACATATATATAACCTTTTGTAATCTACGCAATTAAGATGATCTTAACCATCTGGTCAGCAATAACTCATTTTGTATCATTTGCCACTCCTTTTTCATTTTCTGCCAACAAAATGATGAATGTCACCCATATAATCTGCGTTCATTGTCGAAAAACATGTGTGATTAAATCATATGCTTAGGAACATCCAATAAGATCAATTATGGCTCAACACAAAACGTCCCAGTTCGGACCATAGAAAGGGGGATTGGCTCTTGTGAAGACAATGTGGGTTCTCGAAAAGACATAGATGCAAGCTTCCAAAGTTTTCATGTATCATTTGTGGGATTTGGGATTGAGAGATTTTGCATGGAAGCTTTGACCAATAGATTCAGTTGCAAGCCTATAATCTACTACTCCATCACACATACTAATTCAATTACAAGTTGAGAGAGAGAGAGAGAGAGAGAGAGAGAGAGAGAGAGAGAGAGAGAGAGAGAGAGTCCTTAAGAATTGATGAACAATGCAATAAGAAAATCAATATAACTTTAACAATCCTCATATTTCTTGCGAATGAGGAACATTACATTAACCTAAAAATAAACAGATACATTAATTGATCAAAATCAAATTAACGAATATTTTGTAATAATCGAATTTCTTTATCAACCAGAATCAACATTTCCACTTGCAAAGCGTATATAATTAGGTGGAAACGACAAACCGAATGATATAAGTGGAGCGACATTTCCCATCATAGAGATTGCTTGAGAAATTTAGAGCAACGCTAGTTAACCCTCCGACAATTAAGTCGAACCTCACTTTGGATACTGGTTGGAGGGCTCAGGTTCCCCATCTTGACCATGGCATTGGCAAAATCAGTTGAGAAGGCATTAGCATTGTTGCTATATGTCGTTACGATAGAGTCAGTGGAACCACCATTAAACAACACCTGATCAGAGTTAAGGAGTCCTCTTCTATTCATCAATGCCTGGAAATAATTGTTGCCGAAACGATTTGGGCTTTGGGGATCTAGAGGAGCTAAGTTGCCGTCTCCATTGGTACGGGGGCAATTAGCCTGTCGGGAGGTTGCAAAGGCAGGATCAATGTTGGTATCGTTGTAGATTCGGTCCTTGAAAGTGACACAACTGGCTTGGCCAACGGTGTGTGCCCCAGATAAGGCGACCATCTCCCTCGCACTAAATCCTTTCCTACCGAATTGACGGATAATTTCAGCAAGGTTATCAAAAAAGGCTGGAAGGTCACTTCTGGCTCCCGCGTTGCTTGCAGTTCTTGAATCTCTCCTCCCTACTGGAACCGAATAAGTTGGTCCTCCAAGCTGTGATAATAGATAATAGGAAACTAATTATTAAGAAGAATGTGACTTTGTTTGTATGATTTTGATTACAAAAAAAATATATTAATATACATGCATGTTTAACAGGATGTTGAGATGATATTGATACTTACTTCGACGACCGAGTCACGAGCGGCAACGGCTAGGATGTCTGCACATGAGACTACACTACGCCCACATGCTCTATCAACTTGTGTCTTTATGCTATCGATTACTTCGTAACCTCTTATGGAGTTATTGTTTGCTGGTGCAGTTTTTTCTCCTACAAATGATCCAATATCATCCAAAAGAATTCCTCCATCACAACCCTGAAACCATCAATTAAGAACCGTTAGATAGATGTACTAGTACATGTACACATAATGATAGACATTAATTAGACACTACAGCTTCACAGAATCTTGAAGTATATATGAAGTTTAACTTACATTAACAAAACAATCGTGGAAGAACATGCGTATAATAGATGCGCCCATGCGAGCCTCTCTGTTGATAGCCGACCGTGTGGCTGATCGAACTGTGTCGAAGATGGAAGGGCATGTGTTGGCGTAGAAGGAGACTGAGAGCTGTGCTGAGGCTGGATATGAAATGGTAGTGATGAGTATGATCAGAAGAAGGCTTATGGAGAGGTTTGACTTAGTAATATTAGCCATATTGGTTAGGCAAATAAGAGAAAGCTCAGTGAGAACGACAATGACGAAAACAACAACTAAGAGCCTTAGCTCTCTTGTTTGGTTCTTAGAGAGGGAGAAAGAAGAATGACTTTTGAGTGCTTAGCATGAGACGGGAGTGGTTACTATTTATAGGATAGAAGGTGACGACTATTTCTTCTCTCAAAAAGCTTGGATTGTAGATTTTGAAAAGTAAAGGTGGGGTCGAAGAGAGCGGGCAGCTCGGCCATTAAATGGAAGCATTTAAGACTTCTACTTTTTGCAGTCCATCATCTTTGACTAATGGCTATGATTTGTTCTTACGCGGAAAAATAGACTTGTTCATCAGTTTGTTTGAGATGTACGTGTGAAGTGCACTTACCAAATTGCCCCCTTCTCTGTTGTACCATCATCCATGTCCCATGGAGGGCTTAGAGGTAAAAGAAGGAATTTTTTAATTTGGCTCTCTCACTAGAAAAGATCAAATTGACTTTGTTGGACTTAAGCCAATCAAATGCCACCAAAAAATAAGGCTAGCAAGGACGGAGAAGCGGGAAACATGATCAGGATGACCCAAGCAGCCTAATTCAGCCAAACTCGGGCCTTCAAATCTCTAGCCCAGGTCTAGCTTTGTCTGGCATGTTAGAAAGCTTGGGCGGTGCCATTGATGGGCTTCATCCCAGCGCGACACGATGTTGTTCATTATTTGACTATAAACGGAGAGTTTTGGGAGTAATTCCATGGACTTTTGATGGAAGCTCCCTCTGTCAAAACTTAGCGTAGTTTCTTTTGGTCAGTTAGAAAATTATAGTGAAATCATTCAGAAAAGATAGGCTGGATAGCGGCAACACATCTCATTCATGTCTTCTTTTCTACGTGCTTAAGAAAAACTAATTGCCACCACCAGCTAATGGGGCGTTTGGGAAATAAAAAAAGTAACTTTCTGACTTAATTAAGTCAACAATTTTTATTTATTTTTTAGTCAACAACTTGAAAAGATAGTTTTGTAATTGGTGTCAACAGTTTGATAATTACCTAGAGAATCCTAGAAGCCATAACTTGAATGAATTGACAAGGGTCGGGCCTAGCTCCAGTCGCCGCCCTAAAATGACAGGCTCCGGTTACAGGACACAATATGATCCACGTGACACACTCTTAGAGGACTGACCGTATGGATTATTGGCCAATCCCTAGGTGGACCTGTAACCAAAAATCAGCCTGATTAGTGATTTCTAGGAGTTGGATCTTTGTACCTCAAATTCCCACAGTTGAGATTAACCCATGACAATAAGTCCAATCCAACGCCTATAAATCATTAATCAGGCTGATTTTTTGGTTTGTAGGTCCACCTAGGGATTGACCAAACATCCATACGGTCAGAGTCATCTAAGAGTGTGCCACGTGGCTCATATTGTGTCCTGTAACCAGAGCATGTAATTTTAGGGCGGTAACTGGAGCTTGAGCCAATTGATAATGCTTACTATTTTATCTAGACCTTCAATTTTTTATGGACTATATGTCAAAAAAAAATTTAAATTTTAAAATATTTTTTCCTGATTAATATTTTGATCCAACTGCTAGAAATCATCAATCATGCTGATTTTTGGTAAATATATCCATCAAGGGGTGAGCTAAACATCCATGTGGTTAGTGGACCCAAAAAAAAAACGCTATGTAGGGCACGAGAGCCCTCTGCATACTGCATCCCAAGTCCTCTCCATCTAAAATTTTTCCGCTTGTACCCAGCAAAGTTCTTGGACAAAGTCAATCCACGGTGAAAAAATTTTCAAATGCCATTTTAACTATCACGTGTTTATTAATTAATGTTGTTATTGTTAAAGCACTTCATGCAGTGACGTGGCCCACCAAGCCATTGTTCACGTCCAGCAAGTCATGGCCCACTAATCCATTGTCATTACGACCTTTTCCTACAAAAGGAAAAGGAGTTACCAAAAGATCTTCTCTCATTGGAAATCAATGGACGTCATAGATCTAGATCGAACTTCTGTCATTGGAAAGTACATGTAGATATTCCTAATTGGGAATGGTCAGAGCCGTGATCCTTTTTGTGGTACAACTGTACAAGCTCTTCACGCTGTTCCTTGCAGCATTGATCAGATTCAATAGTCTTCTGCGCCTTCGAGTTCTACATCAACAGTCTTCCGATGGCAAATCAGATATTGTGCCATGATCTCCATCAACACCAGTCATACCTTCCCTCTCCTCCGCCACTAATACGTTGACAATCAAGTTTAAGTGCTACGAAATTTCCTTCTGACGTTGTTGGCCTGGAACGAGAAAAAATTCGCTGTCCCGGGGGACTTCAAACTTTGATGTCCCCCTCCCAAAATGTCTGACAAGTAACCCTTGTTAGACATTTTGGGTGGGGAGACTTCAAAGTTTGATGTCCCCCGGGGCCAGCAAATGTTTTCTCGCCTGGAACGATCTTATGAGGTATCGAGGTTCCTTGATGAGACTTTCTCTCCAAAGTCCAAAACTAATCCAGCTCCAATAAGATCATTAATGGTTCAATTTAGAGAGAGAGAGAGAGAGAGAGAGAGAGAATTAATGAACAATGCAATAAGAAAATTAACTTTAACAAATACTTGTATATACTCTCATATTTCTTTGTGAATTAAGAACATTACATTGACCTAAAAAGAAACAGATACATTAATCAAAATCAAAAATCTTTATGACCTAGCTAGAACAATACATAACCAGAATCAACATCTCCATTTGAAAAACATATATAATTAATGGAGCGCCGTTCCCAGTCGTAGAGATCCCTATAGATATTTAGAGCAACGCTAGTTAACTCTCCCACAATTAAGTCGAACCTCGCCTTGGGTACCAGTGAGAGGGCTCAAGTTCCCCATCTTGACCATGGCATTGGCAAAATCAGTTGAGAAGGCATTAGCATTGTTGCTATATGTCGTTACGATAGCGTCAGTGGAACCACCATTAAACAACACCTGATCGGAGTTAAGGAGTCCTCTTCTATTCAACAATGCCTGGAAATAATTGTTGCCGAAACGATTTGGGCTTTGGGGATCTAGAGGCTCTAAGTTGCCGTCTCCACCGGTACGGGGGCAATTAGCCTGTCGGGAGGTTGCAAAGGCAGGATCAATGTTGGTATCGTTGTAGATTCGATCCTTGAAAGTGGCACAACGGGCTTGGCCAACGGTGTGTGCCCCAGATAAGGCGACCATCTCCCTCGCAGTAAATCCTTTCCTATCGAATTTACGGATAATTTCAGCAAGGTTATCAAAAAAGGCTGGAAGGTCACTTCTGGCTCCCGCGTTGCTTGAAGTTCTTGAATCTCTCCTCCCTACTGGAACCGAATAAGTTGGTCCTCCAAGCTGTGATAATAGATAAAAGGAAACTAATTAAGAAAAATTTATGATCTTACAGGTGTATATAAATTATGCGACTTTGTTTAATTTGTAGTTTGATTTCGTGCGCAGGCATGACCAGTTGCTCGTTTTGCTTGCTTGGTTGGCTTTCTTAGCCTCCAATGGCCTCCTTTAATAAAGTTTTTACACTTAAAAAAAATGCATGTTTACTTACTTCAACGACCGAGTCACGAGCGACAATGGCTAGGATGTCTGCACATGAGACTACACTTCTCCCACATGCTGTATCAACTTGTGTCTTTATGCTATCGATAACCTCATACCCTCTTACGGATCCAGCAGCGTTTGCCGGTGCAGTTTGTTCGCCATCAGCACCATCCAAAAGAATTGAGGCATCACAACCCTGAAACCATCAAGAACGTACCGTTAGATCAATGTACTAGCTAGTACACATAATGATAGACACGGAAGTATGAAGTTCTAACTTAATTACAATAACAAAACAATCATGGAAGAACATGCGTATAAGGGATGCCCCCATGCGAGCCTCTCTGTTGATGGCCGATCGAGTGGCCGCTCGAACTGTGTCAAAGACAGAAGGACATGTGTTGGCGTAGAAGGAGACTGAGAGCTGTGCCGAAGCCGGAGATGAAATGGTAGTGATGAGTACGATCAGAAGAAGGCTTATGGAGAGGTTTGAGTGAGTAATACTAGCCATGGTTGGGCAAATAAGGAAAAAGCTTAGTGAGAACAGAGAGAGAGAGGGAGAAGAACGATTTTTGAGTGGTTTGTATGAAATGGGAGTGGTGGGGGGTATTTATAAGAAAGAAGGTGACGACTATTTCTTCTGTAAAAAAGCTTGGATTCTAGATTTTAGACAGTACGAGTGAGGTTGAAGAGACAGGGCGGGTCGTCCATTAAACAGAAGCATTTAAGATTGTGACTTCGTCAGCCCATCATCTTTGAAATAATAGATCGACATGATTTGTTCTTACGCGGAAATATACCTATAGACGAGACTGGTTCAGTTTGATAGAGATGTGTACATATTACCCAATTGCCCTACTCAATTTTTCCTTCATCCATGTCCTTACAAGGGATAAGGTGTTAAAGACGGAACTTTCTTGGTCTCTTACAGCAAGGTCAAGGCTGACAGCCCAATAAAAATACAAAATTGCGTGAAGTCCATTGGGACATTCTGTCTAGTCGTGGAGTATAAAATGAAGTGAGTTACTTTTATGTGATTGCTATGAGACGTAATTTTGTTTGGATTCCATGATTTAGGGATTTAGTTTTGGTGGTTGACGTTTTATTTTGACTTGTGATTCTAATAGATTTGTTATATTATCCGTGCCAGCACACTCCCGACAAAGTCTCTGCAAATAAATCCGGATGCCTTCGACACTCATCCATTTTCAAACCTTGAAAAAACTAAAATTCAATTTTCGTGGTGCACGTACATGTGAAAGCACACATTTTTAGAATCAAAGATAAATCAATCCGCGTGAACACTCAAATCCATATCACGCGTATTCCACTCTCACCTCAAAATAGAACCCAGCTCACCAGTAAGGTCGATTTTTGGTCTGTAGGTCTACTTAGGGATGGGCCGAAAATCAACTTGAACGGTGTATAAAATCCAACTGTTAAAACTCACCAATTAGGCTGAATTTTGGTTTGTAGGTCCACTTACAGAGTAGGTCCGCCTAGGGATAGAGCAAAAATTATCCCCATTGGTGGGTTCTAGGCGTTGGATGTGAGTACCTCAAAAATAATGCTCAAATCTCATGGTTGAAAATCAACCGATGAAAAAAGTCAAATCAAACAGTTAGAAACTATACCAAGTAATGCTCAAATCCCACGGTTGAACAGGAACCAATGAAAAAGTTCAACCGATAAAAAACTCAAATCCGATCGACAGTTAGGTTCACTGAGGGATGAGCAAAAATCAGCCTCATTTTTTTTTTTATAAGTATAAAATTTTATTCGATTGAGACAATTAGAGGCTAAGGAAGCCTACCAAAAGTCTAAAAAAATACAAGAGATCGATCAACAACAAACAAAATCTAGCCATTCAAAAAAGAAAAAAAGCCTCCCCTGACCATAAAATCCTCCCCCACTCCCTCCCCATGTTAACCAAATCGTGCCATTTGAATACCATATCCTCGAAGGATATTTCTTTCCCTTCCTTGTACAACTTTACCCAAAGGTAAACCAAAGATTTTATCTCCAACATGATCTGATCTATCTTTAGGCATTTACTCTCAAATACCCTGTTATTCCTCTCCCTCCATAAACCCCAAATAATTGCTAATGGTGTCAAAGTCCATATTTTTCTCCCGAGTTTACCAAGGCCATTTAAAAATCAGCCCCATTGGTGGTATAAAATTTAACTGTTAAAACTCACCAATCAGGCTGCATTTTGGTGATCTCTAGCTGTCAAGCTAAATTTTGGTCGTTAGGTCTACCTAGGGATGGCCCAAAAATCAACCTGATTGGTGGTATCTAAGCGTTGGATCTGAGTACCCCACAAACAATGCTCAAATCCCACTGTTGAAAATCAACGGATGAAAAACTCAAATTGGATCTGAGCACCACCAAAATAATGCTCAAATCCCACTATTGAAAATCAGCAGATGAAAAACTCAATTCCAATGTTAGAAACCACCAAAATTTTGGTCTATAGGTCCACGGGATGGGCAAAAAAATAAGCTTAATTGGTGGTATAATATCCAACAGTTAAAACTCACCAATGAGGCTGAATTGGTATGAAGGTCCACCTAGGGATGGGTCAAAATCAGTCTGATTGGTGGTTTCTAGGCATTGGATCTGAGTATGCCAACCAGTGAAAAATCAACTGATGAAAATCCAACAGATAGAAACAACAAAATCTGACGATTGAAAATAAGCATTGAGTTAAGGTTTTAAAAATCAATTTACTCCATGTATTAACTATTAAATTACAGATATATCCCTGCTTACAAAAAAAAACTACTAAATTACAGATATGTCATTGTCTTGTGGACCTAAAACGCATCCAAAATAGGGCAAAACCATATAAATGGGATGTGATCAACCATCTGATGATAATAACCGTCTGATCTAATCTATGACTTCATTTTTACTGGTCAGAAAATTTTGTTGGGCAATCTTGTTTTGTTAATGTGTGTTGCATAAATGCTTATGATTGCACCATGATTGGGTGTATATGCAAGAGTAAAACTTCCATCACAATGGGATTGCAAATCACACAAAACACAGCCAATGAGTTCTCGGCACGTACACCTAAAATGCAAAAGCACTTGTGTACGAGCCGAGAACTCATTGGCTGTGTTTTGTGTGATTTACAATTTCGTGCGATGGAAGTTTTACTCTATATGTAAGCCTAAAACAAATTAATAAATGGGGGGCGTTGAGTGTGGGACCAAAATTGATTGTCTGGTGGCACTCTTTTTCGGCCCCACACTCAACGGCCCTCAACTATTAATTTGTTTTAGGCATGCAAATACACCCAAGTTTGTTGGGATGACGATTCTGCCATTTAATGTCCACAGGCGATAGAGAGAAGAGAAGGGAAAGGGAGGCAGAGGGTAAGATGTTTACTAAATCCGACGGTTAGGAACCACCAATCAGGCTGTTCTGCAACTCCAAATTTATGTGATTTTGTAAGATGAAAAACACAAACATTGAAGAGATCGAGGAGCTCGCGCGATAGAGAGGGAGAATACTGCTGTGTAGAAAATAAAGAGTGGGCCGGGGTAGGTAGTTTGGACTTGGAGATCAGAGGTCAGATTTAATCTAACCGTTCAAATATTTACGTAAGGATTGATCTCAGCCACTCTTTATTGAAGCCAGGATAGACAACTGAGCTGTTTTGTTATATAGACCAAGGTTTAAAGGGGCCGTTATAACAGACTGGGGGTGTTACCGTTTTTTCTTTTATAACAAAAAAATGATCAGGGGCAAAAACGGAAAATAATGGCAAGATAACAGAAAAAATTGCGCTGAAATTCAAAAAATGGAACATAACGGAAAAATAAAGGAAAATAACAAAAAACTGCCGTTTTTTTCCACAAATTTTTTCTGAAAATAACGGTCGTTATTTTTGTTATAACAGAAAAATAACGGCCATTATAACAAAAATAATAGCCATTATTTTTTGGGCATTTTAACGGTACATAACGTAACGGGGGAGGTCCGAATCCGTTATAACGGCATTTTTTAAACCATGATATAGACTAGTAAATGGCCCGTGCCCACGGTACTCCCCGACAAAAGCGTTTACAAAAATTGAGGGTCTTCGGCACTCAAACAGTATAATGGACTGGGGGCGTTACCGTTTTTTCCGTGTTATAACGGATTGTATCGCACATAGGCTCAAAAAATAAAAATAACTGAAAAATAACAGAAAATAACGGACGGACATTTTTAACCATTTCTTGACAGTCGTTATTTTTGTTATAATGGAAAAATAACAGTTGTTATTTTTCTGAGCGTTAAAACGGTACATAACATAGTGGGGGAGATCCGAATTCGTTATAACGGCCATTATTTTCATTATAACGGTCATTTTTTAAACCATGGTCTCTAAGAGTGGGTTGCCTGTCCTATATTGTGGTTGGTCATCAACATCCGTCATCAAAGATTTACTCCTACATTTATGCCATTGGTGGACCATCCTAATGGTCTGGTTGATAGATACTATAGATTGAGTATACAACTTAGTATCGGCATAGCGTGGGATCCCAAGGTCTAGACCGGTCATCCAGATTCCCACACAAATCCCAATTATCATTGTACGAACCTCCAAAACCCACAAACAAATTTTAAAGAGCGTCGAAATAGTTTGAATACATGTTACGTACACCAAATCCTGACAAAGTAAAGTTCCAGATTTACATGAAAATCATAACGTGAGGCAAATAAATGAGTGAGAGTAATTAGCTGAGATCCGACCGTCCAACATAGATGGATGGATATGATCTCAACCACTCTTTATCTTTATGAAGCCGGATAAGATAAGAGATAAGACAATTGAGCTGTTTTATTATATAGACTAGTTGGTGGCCCGTGCCGACAACACTCTCCGACAAAGCATATGCCAACATCGGGTGTAAGTGGCTTAGATCCACCATCCATTTGGGGTGATAAGATCTCAGCCATCCTTTGTGAAGCCGATAAGAGGGGGAAAAGTGACTTCTCTGTTTTGTTCTATAAATTCAAGTATAGTGGGTGACCTACAAAGCATTTCCCAAAATCGGGTGTGAGTGGTTGAGATCCTTAGTCCATTTGGGGGATAAGATCTCAGCCATCCTTTGTGAAGCTGATAAGAGGGGTATAAGTGGAGAGGCAATTTCCCAGCTAAATTAATCCAACCGTCTAAATTTTATTTTATGTAAGGGTTGATATGGACCCTTGGATATATGAAGCCTATAAGAGAGCGAAACAACCACTGTGTTTTGTTATATAGACTAGTAAATGGCCCGTGCCCACGGCACTCTCCGACAAAAGCGTTTGCAAAAATTGGGTGCCTTCGGCACTCAAACGGTATAACGACTGGGGCATTACCGTTTTTTCCATTATAACGGCTGTTATAATGGATTGTAACGCACAGAGGGAAAAATGGGAAAATAATATAAATAACAAAAAATAAGGGTGTTGAAATTCAAATTTTGAATAAATTGAGGTCAAATAAGGCGGATTGAGTGGCTAAAATCTAGCCGTCCATATTAGATCGATGGATTTGATCTCTACCACTCTTAAACTAACCGTCCACATTAGATGGATGGATAAGATAAGATAATACAACTGAGTTGTCTTGTTATATGCGTGGGTGGCCTGTGCCAGCGGCACGTACTTTCTGACAAAGTGTTTGTCAAAATCGGGTGGGAGTTAATCTCAGCCATTGATATGAAGTATAGTGGATCTCAGCCACTCATTATTGAAGCCATATAAGGTAAGAGGGGGTGTAAGACAACCACTGTCACTTGTTATATAGATAGTGGGTGGCCTGTGCCCACGGTGCTATCCAACAAAGCGTTTGCCAAAATGAGGTGCGAGTGGCTGAGATCCACTGTTTATTTTGGAGATAAGATCTTGGCCCTTCTTTGTTGAAACATATAAGAGGGGGTATAAGTGGGGAGACAACTTCCCTGTTCTGTTATATAGATGTTATACATTTTTCTTCTATGGGTATAAATTGAGTAGTTCCTTTAAAAGTTCCAGACGTTGTGACATAGGAGATTGAGTCATATTTACATGTTTTATGGAACTATAATGTCATTTGACACAACTGATGAGTATTTTTTGTAAAACATTATTGAATCGGCGAAGGAATAATTTGATAGTACCAATTCATATGTGTGATTAGGGGTATAAACAAGCCTGGCCAAGCCCAGATTGCTGGTCTGGCAGGGCAAGACTTAAATGGGCTGGGCCGCAAGCCAAGATCCCAAGCCCGAGCCTCCCCCCTCGGACCTTAGGTATGCTGGGTCGGGCCGGACTGAGAGTGTCCTACAATCATACTTATGAAGGTCGGATACAAAAGGTAGGGGTGGAAGACTCTTCAATTATGCGGGGCAAGCTGGAATGAGCTAGATTTACACCCCTACATGGGACACACATGTCAAATTTACAAAAAAAAAAAACTGTAACAAAATATACCCATAATTGAAAATAAAACAAGTTCAACAATGTTTTTAGTGCATTTAACTAAACTGTCTTACGTAAAGTTGCCAGAGTATGATTAACCTCTAGATTTGAAACCATTGCTTATATGCCTTGTAATGACCATAATTCACAAGCGCACTCTGTAGTCTTAGTAAGAGGAGGAAAGGTTAAGGATATACCCGGTGTGAGATATCACATTGTTCGAGGAACCCTTGATGATGTTGTCAGAGTAAAAGATCGCCAACAATGGCGTTCTAGTGCATTGTAGATTCTTATCCAAGACTTGTAACATTTGATGATGCCATGTGAATCGCTAAAAACATGTGAAGTGTATGGCTCGCTGACCCTAAGAGAGTTCCTAAACCCTAAATTGCGACGATGGCTTTAAGCCCGGTACACAAAGTACTTTATGTAGGGCCCCTAGAAAAACTACTTTAAAGGGTAAAATAGGTATTTTTCACAATAAAAAAAAAAAAAAAGACTCTTTTTACCATAGACCATAAAGGGGCTTTTTAAGAAAAGCAGCACTTTTCATATATAGTTACCAAAGGGCCAAAACATATTAACTCAAGCACTTTACAATATATAAGTGCTATTGGGTAAGCACTTAAGATAAGCTTACCCAAATACAGCTTACCCAAATACAGCCTATGATAATATTAGAGATGAATGGTAGCGTTGAGAAATGGGGTCGCAATCAAACGTTCACGAGCTTACCACATGATTGGCTGATAGGGATCGGTGGGTCAGACATCAAGCCGTTCATAATGTGCTTGGCAACCCATTGGTTGGCAGCCTGAGAATAGTGTATACCATCCCAGCTAATGTGTGCCGAGGGATCACCACAAGGATTACCATAGACGGTACCGTTTACTATTGCCTTCTTTCCACAGTCCACATGATAGCCGTAGTAACTTCCACAACAGAACTTCAGAGGATCAACAAAACCTGTCACCACCACCCAAGAGATTAGACATGCAAGAACAATGCCCATTGGAGAGGTTAATCAAACGATTTGAACCGTTTGATTGGTGGACCCAATACTGTATTGTTCCGCTTCCAACTATAAAATTCAGCCATAAGCTTACCTTGATTCTTCGCATCGCTGATTAGCGCATATTTAGCTGAATACACGTCGACATATGTGAACGCCGCATGCGGGAGCTGTGCCCTTAGTCGGGTCAACCTGTCTTTGAGCTGCCTGTTAAATTCCTGGGCCACCTCGTTCTGGGGCTTCGCACAGCCGTTCCGATCAAGCGTACCGGACTTGGATGAGTAATATATAACGTTGTACGGTAAGCAGCCGATCGGGCCTGTGTTATGTACCCAAAATGCCCTTGCCCCTTCCTTGTAAAGTTGCTGAAACATAAACAGAAAAATGTAAGATACTATTCACCGTTTGATTGAGAACGGATGATCACGGATCAAAGTGTTGCTTACTTGGACTGCTGTGGAGAACTGATCAAGGATGTGAGGAATCGAAGCCCGTACTTGATCTTCTGAGGTGTGCTGAAAACCGTATGCCAGGTCGTTCTGTCCGATGTCAAATGTGTACAGCGCCTTGGAGAAATCCTTCGGTTTAGGAAGATTGCTTTTGAACGATGGGATTTTTGCTGAACACCGAGAACCACCAACTCACGAATCACAGCGAATCATTCTAATTATAAATTTATTTAATTTTATAAAGTATTTTTATTCTGCATAACTCTATATTAAAACTAATGATATCATACACTTGACATCTTGGCTTGCAGCCCGGGCCGTTTAAATCCGGACCCACCAGCGCCAGGCCCATTTACACCCCTGAGTCCACACTAATTTAAGAAATCTCCTTTTAAAAGATGTAGACCCCACTTCAACATGTGATCTTGATTACTGCGACCACACGTTTTAGAAGTCGATCGCACATACAGAATCAAACATAAAACATAGTATGATGTGTCCAACCCCTATATAGCAGATATCATTGTCAGAAGTCAGCGTGATCCAATGATCATGACCATTGGATCAATTACATTCTTCTGAACGTCAATAGAACTACAGTGAACTCCCTGGAGTCCTTACACGCAGGACTGTGATAGCTTCGAAGTTGACTTTTGACCTAGGAGATCTCTTAGAAATCACTAATCAGGCTGATTTTTGGTTTAGACTCTAGAGGTCCACTGAGGGACTGGCCAAACATCCATACGGTCAGCGTCCACTAAGAGCGTGCCACGTGGCCTGTGATTTTCATTGTGACAGAGCATCTGTCAGAAGGCTGTGATAGAAGTTTTACTCGTAGGACCTGAAGGATGTTTTAATCCGTGTGTCCTGAATCCCCTGACACCGCTTTTGTATTTTATTTTTTTTGCTTTAATGGCTGACCTTGTTGGTTGTAGATATCGTTGGTGCGTGCTTTGAACTGTTGGAACTGGGAAATCTGGACGTCTAGATGGAAAGGGCTGTAACCACCTTGCCGAATCGACGATCCTCCTGTTGCGAAATTCGCTCCGTGTTGGAAATTCGTACCAATCGAGTCCAGATATGCGCTCAAGTATGGCAACCCCAGGTGCTCAGCTGCACAGAATCAAGAGTTTAACATACACACCACATCAGTTCTCAATGCGAAGGGATAAGAAATGGAACGTTACACCGACGCTAAGCTTCAGCCTTCACTGAATAAGAGACGTCACAGTAACCGACTAATAATTGCGTGTAGTCCCCACACTTATTCAATGGTCACGATGAATACTTAAAACATGGTGGTAGGGACCACCCGTTTACATCTGAGCACTGAATACCGCTTTGATGATCAATAAGTAAATGTTTGCGATGGATTGCTCACCTATGAAATCTATGATGAGACGCCCGTCGCAGAACCTTCCGGAAGGTTTTCCGAAGAACTCTTCTCCATTGGGTGGAGGAACTGCAACGAACGCCGCAGATCTACCACCGGTATCCGAGTTCGAATCCCCAAAGTTGTAAATCGCAGGGAAGTTGCAATTCGATGAACCAGTCAGGACCGCTGCTCCTCCACTCAATCCCAGAACCAAGAATGCAAACACCCAAAATACCCCTCCGAAAGCCATGCCTCTAACAAAGCCCTTCACTCCAAGTCTCTCCTCTCTTATTCTATACAAGAAAAGTTGGGGTTTAAAAGGGGAGGAGGGTAAGGACGGTGGCTCGATTAACACGTGCTCTGGGTTGCAACTATTTGGTCGTGGGTTCGACCCGGGGTTGCCTAGTAAAGTGGTTAGGTTCGTGAGTTATTAGTTATTACAAATTTACAACTCACCTAACCCTTCGGGGCGCAGCGCATGCAGGAGAGCCGAGCTTTACAGCTATTTTGAATCTTTGATAGACACCATTTGTCATGAATCATGATGTCATGTATGCGCTTTTCATATGAAAGAGTGGGCCCCCTTAGGCTCCATGCAACCTTATGCATGCAAGTGGGATGTCTGTTGTTTTCATATGAGATTTGCTCTGATCTGGTGGGGACCACCGTTTATTACTATCCCACGGTACTGCTAAAAAGAATATGATGGGAGTAAAACTTCTGTCCTGGGAGGGGCGACGCAGGAAATGGCTATTTGGGGGCTCGCTCAAAATAGAGAAAATAGGGGTACTAGAAAAAAATGCTGGGGCTCACTCACGAAAAGTGAGAAAATAGGGGTACCAAAGTGAAAGCCGGCTTAGAGTAGGCCACCGTGGACGTTGGTCTTCGAGCGTGGTGAAATGTTAAGATCCTAAAGGTTAAGACTTAAACTTTCCACACCTCTATCACCTAGGTGCTTTTGGTGCATTGGTTTAGGTCTTAACATTTGCCTTCAGACTCTCAAGATGAGTGCACCCGTCAGTCTTTATAGACAAGGAAAAAGATATAACAGGGGATACATGAAACTTTTTGGAGTGTGGAACTGGAACACGGTTCTTGTTACTCAACGCATGGATGTTCAGCCCACCCCTTTGTGGATATTCACACCAAAAATCACATGGATGAGTAATCTCTAGCCATTAATTTTAGTACTTTTTAGGCTTTATTCTAGCCGCTGAATTCTTAGTCATTACGTTTTAGTACTAAAATCAATGTCTAAAAATCATCAAACAAGCTGATTTTTGGTATGAATGTCTACCAAGGGATAACCTACGCATCCATGCGGTTAGTGGGTCCCAGATGGAAGTGGTGAGTAGCAAAACTCATGCGGTTATACTTGAATTCTTGGATGTTATAAATCACTCTTTAGGCTTATTTTGTATTATGTTCAATTCGCATTTTGTGAAAACTTTAAAGTTTAAACCTTGTCGTCGTCGTTGATTTTAATCGATTAGTGGGTGAAATGTTAAGATGTTTTTTTCACCACCCTTTAGTTGATTTTATCAATATTATAATACCATAAGATTTTAGGTGAATATCTTTTCTGTTGAAAATTGATTAAAAACCAAATAACTAAGAAAGTTTTCTTCTATTTTTCAGGATTCAACCATACAGCAGAAAAACAGATTTCAGGAAGTGGATTTTCCAAGAAATGCCATTTCTTGGAAAATCTACTTCCTGAAAAATCACTTCCAGCGAACCAAAACTCAGCCATATTTTACCCGGAAAAGAAAACAAAAACCCTGAAAAGTATCATTTTTGGATGTTTGGTGTAGAAGTTGAAAAGTGGGCCCCATAGAAAATCATTTCCTTAACCGTATTTTGAGGGAAAACGACTTTTAGTTGTCACAAATGGAAGTCATTTTCCAGCCTCTTTCTCTCCTCTCTCTTTCTCCTTCTCTCAGATTTTGCTAGGGTTTCTGTGGTAGACTGCAGTCATGGCGAACTACCACCTGCCTCGACGAATCGCTCCCAAATTAGACTTTCTTGTGTTCTTCGGGATTCAAACAACAAAAGTGGGTTTCAACATACGGTGATGGTTTTAGATCTAGATAGCGTATGATCCAGATCTAATCTCATCTGCTACTACGACCGGGGTTGGATGGAGATGCGACGGAGGAAGGTTCAATGCCCATTAAAATATAAGAAACAGAGGAAGATAGAATCCATCAGGCCTTCATTATCTACGATGATGTCTTCGTATACCCATATAGACAGTCGAAGAAGATAAACAAACAACTCTTTTTTTCCATAATTTCTCTACTTTCTTTTCCATTTTCAAACCAGATTTCGTAATCTCAAGCCATACCGGCGCGAACTACCAATTGTAGAGTTTCACGGACTTAAAATCGTCGCTAAAATCGTCAAATCTGTAGTATTATCGACCCAAAAAATGGGAAAGAACCATGTGTTTCTCGGTATTCACACCGACTGTTCTAAAGAGAAAGAACTATCGATCAATCGTCGGAGTTCGAGTTTCAAAAATTTAGAGTCGATTGTTAGTGTCGTTTCGTTGAACGGAAGGTTTTAACTTTCGGTGTAAGATCGGAAGTGCAGTTTTCTGGAGATTTTCTTGTGTCTATTGGGATTCAACCAAACAGCACAAAGTAGGTTTCCAGGAACTGGGCTTCGAAGTGGCACTTCCAGGAAAACCCACTTCCTGTACACACACTTCAGACGAACCAAACACTGCCATAATGGGACTAAACTTTCCTAACAACGAATAAAACTACTGTCACAAGATGTTATGAAAGCCGGTCACAACCCACAATACGTGCCACATGGCAAACTATTAGAGGTCGTTGACCGTATGGATGTTTGGTCAGTCCCTCGGTGGACCTGAAAACCAAAAATCAGCCTGATTAGTGATTTACAACCTTTGGATCTTTGCACCCAAATAACACTCAATAATGCTCAAATTCCTACGGTTAAAATCAACCAATGAAAGTAACTTCAATCCAACGCTTAGAAATCACTAATCAGATTGATTTTTGGTTTGCAGGTCCACCGAGGGATTGGTAAACATCCATACGGTCAGCGACCTCTAATTGTGTGCCACGCGGCTCGAAGAAGAAGAAGAAGAAATCGGCGCTGGAGTATGGACTAGCTCATTGAAGATATCAATTAATGACCACCCTCAACTTTGAAAAATCCATGGTGTCCATGGGTTAGTGCCTTGACTCGATTTTATTAAGTAGCTAGAAGAAGGAGGAGGAGAGCATGGACTCATTGAAGATGAGAAGAAGAAGAAAAAAAAAGAGGAGAAGAAGTCGGCGCTGGAGTATGGACTCATTGAAGAGGTCAGATGATCGCCCTCAACTTTCAAAAATCCATGGGGTTCGTTGGTTAGTACCACCACCTAGTCAATGCACAGATGCCTTCTTAGACTTAGTGGATACTTAATTGGACCCCTAATCACCATTCGGTGAAGATCAAATGGTGATGATGATGATCGATTTGCTGAATTGGTTTCTGGTGTCATGTAATATGCTATTAGCTAGTTTTAAATTTTAATAATACAATGATGGTTCTATTGATTTGTGATTGAACATATATAAACAATGAAATCTTCGATTCAATTACTGACTTTCTTTTAAAATCGAGACCAGACGGCCCTCCGGTTGAATCGGTGAACTAACCCCTTGAAATAGTATATCAGATCATCACTCAGTGGCGGAGCTAGTGGATCAACCACTCAAACTTTGAAAATGGTCTATTTTAAAAAATTAGACCACCTTATTTGGAAAGCCACCTTCAACTGACCACTCAATTGGGAAAGTTAAAAAATTGGGGTCAGCAAAGGTTAGTCTTGATCCACGTCTTTTAGTCTATATTTGGTTACACCTTTTAGGGTTGCACTTTTTTTAATTCGTGCAAAAAAACTGGATCGACTTTAGCCTTCATAAAACTCACTACAACACCCACCTAGTTAAAAAAAAAAAAGCAAAAAAATTAAGTCCCTTTCCCCTCTTAGTTGTTGGCTCCCAAACTCACAACTCCATGGCACTAGTAGAGCACAAGTAATCTCTTGCCCACCCTTCAAAAAAATCCTGACACCGCCACCGGATACAAGGGCACATTAGTGATGGATTGGAGGACGTTATTGTGGACAACAAGGATGTCAACACCTTGTAGTTGGCAAACAGAGGGTGAGATTTATGAATAGCCTATATGTTTCTTTGACATACTAATGATTACATGAATACTGAGCTGCGAAAAGCTCCGCCAAGTCTGCAAAATTATTTATAAATCTCTATGGGATCTTCTGAACCCACATGAGTACGAGACCATGCAAGCATGATAAAAATACTCTGCACATGCATTACCATCACTTTTCGATAGTGGAACAGATGGTCCACAGGGTCTAAGGCTCCACTGAAAGAAATAAACTTCATAACCACGAACCTTTCCATGATCATCCAAGGAATAAAAGGTAACTCAATATATAGTTCTTTTGGCAATATGTACCAAGTTGTCTGGGGCCTTGCTTTTGTGAAGGGCGAAGAGGTTGACAAAGTACTTCATGTCCTTCCTCTTCATCCACTCACTAAGCGCTCCAATCCTGATCTCCTTCAACGATGAGTGCGAGAGTTTCAGTCCTTTGAGACTTTCTCACATATTATGGATCGCACGAGTCGGTAGAGCCTGGCTATGACTCTCAGTCGCCACCCTGATCGTTTTTCTAAACTTGCAAGATCGTAACATCACCTTCTGCGTCTCCTATCTATCATCAGGTCCTTCTCTAGTTGTTTCTGCAGCTGCATGGTCACTTACTGTGGTACGTAACACCTCATCTCCCTTTGATGTTCCTCTCTCTCCCTCGCTATCCATTCCTTGAGTTGCCTCCAAAGGATCTCAGACTCAAGAGAATGATCAACGGGGGTTGGCGTTGTGGTGCTACTTCCAACGCATTGTTTTTTCCATTTCGGAGCCATTGATCATGCTGTAAGAACTGTTGAAACCTCTAATCCCATAGACCACGCCAAAATATGTGGAGATAAAACCATGTTATCCTCACCTAAGGTGGGATCAAGCTCTGGCTCTAACGAATGGAAGATCTGCACAGAGTACAACCTTGAGAGCTTTTAGCACCTATGGGGTATCAGTTGAAGACACTCCAATGGTCAAGTTAGCTACGTACCCTTCTCAATGAGTATAATCTGCTTCAATTAGGGTTCTGTAGCATGCCTTTTTGGCTAGGGTTCGCCCCTCTTTATAAGTTGAGGTCTTCTTCCCTTATTTAGAAGGTTTCCTGTTGGATGCGCCATGTAGTTTGGCAGTGCTATCCGCCTAGGAAACTCTCTTTTATTAACAAGGACGCTGCTTGTGTTGGAAAAAATCCCCTTCTCTTATGTGCAAACCACAACAAATATTCCACACACCACAATACAAAGTAGAAATAAAGTAAAGAGACAGGACACCAAAATTTTACGTGGAAAACCCCTTCAATGAGAAGGGTATAAAAACTACGGGACCTAATCCGGCAAGCTTCCACTATAAAAATAATGGGTTACAACTTCTCTCTAGATAACACTAGAGGGTGCCAACATCAAGAGATAAACAACTTCTCTTGGATTACAAAATCTTTATCCAAACAATGATTGATAACAATCAACAATGAAATGAGATAAAGTCCTTACTTCTTAGGATTTGAGAAAACCCTAGAAAACAATCCTTTGAGAAGAGAAAACAAGAACCTTGGAGTTGTGGATGAAGCTTCACAAATCCGGAGTAAAACAGACATCAAACACCCAAAAAATCTTGAGAAATAGTTGAGAGATGGCTGCACTTTCTCTCCTCTTCAAAACCCCTTTTTCTCTTTCTCAAGAACTCTCCTTTTTCTTCTCTTTAAAAAAGACCTTTTTTTTTTCTCAAAAGAAAACTCACTCTCAAGGGGATGGACCGTACCTCTCTCCCCTTCCCTCAAAAGTGCCTTTTCAACTTCTAAAAGACTTGGAAAATAACAAAAAAAAAATGATTGGGGACAAAAGAAGTGGGTCCCACCTCAAGTGAGGAGGGACACCGACAGCTTGGATATCTAAATTAAAGCATATCGGCATGGGCTATATTATATTCATGATTCGGTTAAAAATTTCATTTGGCAAAAGGGTGTGTAGCTCGCGGTCCCAGTCCTCGAACGAGGCAGAAACACAGGCTTTGTTGAAGGGGATGGGCATGGCTTTACAGATTGGGGTGGAGCAGGTGGAGATAGAATCTGATACAGATGGTTTTCCTCATATGTCTGTGAGGATATTTTGGCTTGCTCTGCTAGGTTTTTGTATTTTCGTTTTCAATTTGTTCACAGATCGATCTTGTAATTTTTAGGCTCACTCTACAGTTGATAGGACAGAACAGTACTTTTCTGATGATACTATACGGGTAGCTAGGAACTCCTTCTACATCTTTGATGGATTTTTCTCGAAAGGACCATCCGGCTTAGATTTTTTTTACTCAGTTTGTAATTCCTTGAGCTAAACATTCATGGGTCAGTGAAGCTGGACAGGGAAGAGGGGGGTTACTAAAATACCCTAAAAACCAACTCCTCCTCTTATCTTCCTTATCCACAACAGAGAAAGTAGAAACCCACGTTGCAGCTCACCGTCTTCTTCTTGCCGAAGATATCATTATCTATAAGATCGAGATGCACTGATCTGCTTAAAAAAACAAAGTCAAATAATCAAAAGACTTCAAATTTATATTCTCTCTCTGCTTTCACAGGATAAACGTTACATTTATTTGCTCTAATAGATGACATGCGGTACCACCATATAGAGAATATAAGAGCAACGTTAACATCAGTTAACCCTCCTACAATTTTTTCGAACCTCGCCTTGGTTACCGGTGAGGGGGCTCAAGTTCCCCATCTTCACCATGCCGTTGGCAAAATCCGTGGAGAAAACGTTGGCGTCATTGCTGTACGTTGTTACAATAGAGTCAGTGGAGCCGCCATTAAACAACACCTGATCAGAGTGAAGAAGCCCTCTTTTATTTATCAACGCTTGGAAATAATTGTTTCCAAAGCGATTTGGAGTTGGGTCTAGAGGGGCCAAGTTGTCGTCACCGTTTCCATCACCTCGAGCACAAGTTGTACGTCGAGATGTTGCATAGTTTGCTTCGATGTTGGATTCCAGATATATTCGGTCCCTAAAAGTGACACAACGGGCTTGACCAACGGTGTGTGCACCAGACAATGCCACCATCTCCCGTGCAGTAAATCCTTTCCTAACAAATTTCGCAATAATTGGATCAAGGTTCTCGGAGGGGCCTGGAAGATCACTGTTAGCTCCATCTCTGCTTGCGATTCTAGCATCTCGCCTTCCAACCGGGACTGAATAAGATGGTCCTCCAAGCTGTTGGAAGACATACAAATCAATTGAGATTGTGCTCTTATACCCATCCAACTATCCAAGGGATCCCTAGGCACAAAAGAAAGGCACAATAAAGGGAGCAAGTCTACAAGTAATGGGTATAAATGCTGGATCTGTTGCGGCGATAACAAGTAAACCAAGGTTTAAAAGGGGCCGTTATAACGGTCTAACGAACTGGCGGCATTGCCATTTTTCCGTTATAACGGCCGTTACAACAGATTGTAGCGCACATGGGCAAAAACGGAAAATAACTGGAAAATAAACAAAGATGCAAACACAGGACACATTGATTTACATGGTTCCCTCAAGATCGAGATATGTACATGGACTCATACCAATTCCACTATGCTCTGAGGAAAAAGAAAATCTCACAGTCTGATAAACTCGTCGTCTCAAGAAAACGAGATATATATAACCCAAAACAAAATTAAGATTTTCGCATCTCCATATAAAAATACAAAAATGCCCTTAACAAACACCTTGTGTTGGACCTGCGGTAAGAATGGCTTGATTTACAGCACCATCAGGCTTCATGAATAAACATAACAAGATAACATTTTCACATACACAAGCTTAAGATGTTACATGTGTGTTATGTTATGTGGAGCCTGATGGTGCTAGAGTTGTATATGAAGGCACACCCCACAAGATATCTTTTTCTTCATAAGGGCATTTTTGTACTTTTGAATAGCGATATAGAAACCCTAGTTTCATCTTGGAGTTATATATATCTCGGTTTTTATGAAACAATTATTCATTGTATTGTGAGTATTTCTTTCGCCTAGGAGCATAATGGAATCCGTGGATGTACCTCGATCTTGAGGGAACCACGTAAATCTATGTTGTGTGTTTGCATCTTTGTTGTTTTATGGTTCTTTCTTCCAACAACATGAGTTGGTAATGATATACTCACTTCGACAACTGAATCACGAGCTGCGATTACCAATATATCCGCACAAGACACCACACTACGGCCACAGGCTATATCAACTTGGGCCTTAATGTTATCAATAACCTCAAACCCTCTAGCCGAGTTTTTGTTAGCTGGTGCACTCTTTTCGCCTACAAATGTTCCGTTGTCATCCAAAAGAATCCCTCCATCACAACCCTAGAACCATCAAAGCGTCAAAACCATATTTACATAAACATACAGAGACAAATTAATAATGCTAAGGAAACTCACGTTCACAAAGCAATCATGGAAGACGAGACGTATAATGGACGCCCCTATACGAGTTTCTCTGTTTATAGCCGACCGTGTGGCTGAACGGACGGTGTCGAAAACAGACGGGCAAGTGCTTGCATAGAAGGAAACTGAGAGCTGTGCTGAGGCTGGAGATAAAATAGTAGTGGTGATCATGAGGATGATAATGAGACTTACAGAGAGGTTTGAGTATTTGAAACTAGCCATGATTGGATAATTGAGAGAGTTTTTTAATGTTTTGTGAGGACGAGATACTTGTATTTATAATACGGGATAGATTGGCTAATAGTTCGATTGGAAAAATCAATTGAACGTCGTGGTCGTCGGTGGGTCATGCTGTCTTGTTCTCATGCGGAAGTTAAACACTTAAATTTTGGTATACGTTAACTGAAATAGACCTCTGATTTTTCAAAATTTATGAAAATGCCACTATTATGTAGTGTCAAACATGCATGGTTCAAAATCTTGGGATTGGAGGGCCCCGATCCCGATCCCGATCCAGACCACCGAATATCATATCGGTGGTGAGACGACCCCAGCCGGTATCGTTCAGATCAATGGCTTCCGATCCTGTTAAACAACCATTTACCTCAAAAGATCGACTTGTTGGAGAAAGGTGAAACAACTATATATATATATATCAACGGGTTATCTGGCTATCACAATACGTGTGCAGGAACAAACCATCCGCTAACACACACTCTCAACAGGTTTAATATATTCCGTTGGAGACTTGAACCTGCGACCTCCCAGGACTTAAGCCTCTGATATCATGTTAAACAACAATTTACCCCAAAAGATCGATCTGTTGTGAAAGGTGAAACAACTATGTATACCAACGAGTCGTCCGGCTGTCTCAATACGTGTGCAGGAATAAACCATCCACTAACCGATCTAGATCACCCTATCCAAAACGGGATCGCCTGATGCTTCGAACCATGGTGTCAAAGGCCTCGGGAATTTATAGAAGGTGATTTCCACATGGACCAATCTATATGCAAACACTGTATCCACCGTTGAATGCTCCTTGAAAAATGTGTTTTTAATTTATAAAATATTTTTATTTGAAAATATTGAAATAACACATTTTCAAGGGACATCCAACAATGCTGACAAAGTTTGCATACTTTTAAGTCTGCAAACAATTGCAGACTAGATTTGTCCTTTCCACAGGTACACTAGAAGTTTTAAATTTGGAGTTTTCTTATTTCTGAAGATCGGGACTAATCAGATGGTAAAACCGTAAAAGATTGAAAGAGACAAAAAAAAAAAAACTGTTTGGATGATCGGAGCTATATGAAAAAGGTGTTTGGCACCTTCAGGAGCTGCCAACTACACAACACGTTGGGACCCACATGATTGAATAGGTACTATTCTGTGGGCCCTGCCCGACGTGTATAGGTGGAAGCTCCAGAAAGACTCTCACTTCATCATTTGTCTGTGAGCAAAAGTGGACCTCGCCACTGTCTGAATGGATTGACGAGTATGTGTTTGTGCTCAACACGTGGGGACGTTTATAAAGTTTTGACAATCTTTCATGCAAGAGGAGACTGCATATAGTCCAATAAAAAGATTATGTTATGGAATCTGATCGTCTTACGTGGTGTCTAGGTTCCTCAGCTGTCTTGCAGTACCATGTGTACGTGGAAAGTGTCACCCAGCTGACGCAGCCCTTTGATCTAGATTAACATGGAAAAATCCTCTTTACTCTACTTCTCTTTTTCTTCCTTTTTTCTTTTTTTTTTAATTTTTTTTTGGACATTCCAAGTTTTATTATCTTGAGATGCCAAGTAGTACTATCTTGAGATCAGTAACTCGGTGAATGCGGGTTTTGAACCCCAGGTCTATGGTATCATCACCCACAAACTTTACCAACTAAGCAAGCTAGCACCTTCAAAGTCGACTATATTCTCTGAATCCATCAATATTTTTAGCGGCCGTGGAACGTTTTTCATGGTTGAATCCAAGGTTTTAAATAACTCGTTGTTAGTGTTATTGTTATGATCACCATTATAACAGTCATAACAGTCACGTGGGCGTACGCATGATGATAACACTATCAGTGTTATAAGTGATTTGGTTGGAGCCGAGCAAATGAGCTGGCGTGCAAGTGGTTGCCAAGCTCCCTTACAAACTCTTTAAGAAATTGATGCAAGTATGTGCAGCCCAAAAACCATAGTAAGTGCAATGCAACTCACCGCGCATTTGCACCGGAGTGTAAAATGCATCCCAGTGTAGCAAACCAAGCAAGACCTGAGTTGCTCCTATGCGCCGTGAAAGTGAGTAGCAAGTTTGTTTCATATACATGCAAAATATGGTGGTTAAACCTTCAAAAAATAATATAAAAAAATGAAATTTTTTACATTCCCCCCATGATTTGAAAAAGCTGACATACCCCCCATGACTCGGTCCACTGTCATTTGACCAGTGTTGACCCGAGTTGACTACCAAATTTTGTATTAATGGACAAAACTGCCCTTGTCTTCAACCTTAGACCAAGGGTTTGGGTTTGGGCCATAACCCAAACCCCAAATCAAACATGAAAAGAAGAGATTAAAAATAAAAATGAAAATCCATTTGGGCAAACTTGAGATTTTTATGTTTGGTTTTTTCATTAATTAAGCGAAGATTGAAAAAAAAATCCGTAAAAATAGATAAAAACTCACGAGGGAATGCGATTTCCTTTTAAAATTGAAAAAACTCATATTTCCAAAATCCATGTCTCAAAAGCTTAAAATCTAAATTGCTATTATTCTTTTTTTCATTTTTGTTAGTGAAATTTTTAGAAATATAATTGTATGCTTTATGTTTTGTTTTTAAACCTTAGAGTTTTAAATTGTTGCCGGAGTAGTGGTCAGCCGGCTATGAGACTCCGGTGGATTGGTCGCCGGTAATGGGTGGCCAACCCATTGGAGTCTCTTGGCTGGTCGTCCTCCACAACCGTTCGATTTGGGGTTTAGGTTTTAGCCCAAACCCTTGTTCCAAAGTGGAAGACAATGGCATTTTTGTAATTTAATACAAAATTTGGTAGTAAACTCGAGTCAACACTGGTCAAATGACAATGGACCGAGTCATAGGGGGGTATGTCAGCTTTTTCAAATTGTGAGGGGCTATGTCAAATTTTCAAAATAAAATAGGGGGGTATGTCAAAAATTCCCAAAAAAAAAAAGACAGAAAAATCATGTTGATTAAAGTGAAGTGACAAAAGTGAGAAAAGAAAAGAAAAGGTGTGACGCAAGCTAAGGAGCCGCCTCTATACTTGACTTAGGTGGGGCCCACATGATTTTTATTTGGAATAATCCGTATAGTGATGTGGTCCACTTCCCATGTATAGGTGGTGGTTTTTAGTGTGGTTGTCATTGCAATGCGCTGCAAGCATACAACTAGGGTGGGACGCAAATGATTGAAAGAGGATTATTAATTATGTGGACCTACCCTAATTGTGACGGTGGTCACTCCTGAGTAGGGGTGTCAACGGGTCGGTTCGGTTCGGTTCTTAAGGAGACCAGAACCGGAACAATCTGTTCCGGTTCTTATCGATTCGGTTCCTTAACGGTTCCGGTTCTCAAAGTGATGGATCTGGAATCGGAACCGATTATGTATTTACGTCGGTTCCGAGTATATTATGCCAAATCTTGAGAATTTGACAATATTTACACTATATTTATTTATTGGTACTGGTTCTTATTGGTTCGGTTCCGGTTCTTATCGGTTCGGTTCCATATTAGGCTACCCAAAACTGGAACCGTTATTGTCGGTTCGGTTCCAGTTCCGGTTTCGGTTACTTTTTAATCGGTTCCCAAAAATGTGGAACTGGAACCGGTGTTTTCGGTTCAGGTTAAACAGGTAAAATTGACACCCCTACTCCTAAGAAAGCCTAGCTAACATTTTTTTAATGTTAGGCTCAAATATCAAATTAGTTAGGTAGTATTTGGGAACATTTTTTAGAAGCGTTCTCTAGCTTTTGACACTAAGAAGCACCTCCTTAGCATAAATCTTTGTCTTTGATTTTAAAAAATGCTTTGAGTTCTACAGATGCTTCAATATACGCGTGCTTACTTGGATGCTACATGATAAACTTAGGACCAGGTAAAATATATAATGGTAAAACAACAATTCATAATCAGTACTTGGATTACATAAGAGACATAAGATTAGAGGTCATGAGATAAGTCCGCAAGGCATGATCTTGAAATCATAAGAAGTCGTATCGGCACTCCTTTAACTTCATTCCTTCATTGACATGATGTATCAATATAAGACGTCGACGCATAGACCTATCTTGGGGACTGACATTCTAATAAAGAATAAATATTACACAAATGAGAAACCAACACTACCTGTGACCAATCAATATGGTATATGTGCCATATCACTTCCATATGAAATGAAGGTATTTTGGTCATTTCGCCTCTTAGACCCAAGTCTATAAATACTTCCGTAGAGAAAGGAAGGGGGACACTTTTCTCAAGACCGAATACCTCTCTCTCTCTCTCTCTCTCTCTCTCCATATCCAATTGAGCACACTACTCTCTTATGCTCTCTCGGTCTGACGAAGATGGAACCCGAACACTAATGACTTAGCTTAGGCAGGTCTTCTAGACTACCTTTCCCCATTCACCAATACATCTGTCACTTGCCTTATCATCAGATACTTATATTTTGGTGACTAGCTCCATTGGGAAAGGTTATCCTACAAGACATGAGAGCAACACTATCAGGGTGTCTAAAGCCCTTAAACCTGACTGAGCAAGTCATTGATTAGCTTGTTGATCAAGAACAAGTTATGCCAACATGTCACCACTGCAATTGGATGTTTTCCCCCAGAACCAACCGATTATCAAAGAGATCTCTAGCTCCCCTACTGGCGGAAGTAGTAGACTCTCTAGTTCATGGCCAAAAGGAAATGTTAACGTTGGTACGACATTTTAATTTTGTCAATATTGTGTATCTCTGTCATCGCCTCCCGTGATGGATGAAGTCGTTGAGAATAGAGGAGCATCTACGTCTGCAGCTCGAAACACGAACATCCGTCATGTACCTTGTGACTCAATAGAGCCCCGCGTCATGTTCGCCCCACCTCACCGAGATGCACTAACTTCTAGACATCTGAACTCTTTGACAAATTATGTCACAATGGCTGACTTGACTCGCCTCTTGGAGAAGAACTAGGTAAAACAAGCAGATTGACATCCTATACAAGCTTCATCGATCCTCCATACCCGCCAGACCTCTAGCTTAAATCTTTTCCGAAAGAATATTCTATCCCTGAACCTCCCACTATACATGGGACAAGGAAATGCTCATGAACATTATGTGTCCTGGTACTTGGAAGCATTAGGTGAATTTCTAGAAGATGTCGACCTTCGACTACAATTTTCGAAGTCCCTTTCGGGGCGAGCATACACTAATTGGTATAACACTCTCTCGCTGGCTAGTGTGCATTGATGGATAAACTCACTAAAAATCAGCTTGCATTGATTGATGATTTATAGCTATTGGATTTAGTAACAAAAAAGATTTTTAAATTCAACTGCTAGAGTGCTAAAATCTAATGGCTAGAGATAACCAATCAAGCTGATTTTTGGTGTGTACATCCACAAAGGGTTGGGCTAAACATCCATGCAGTTAGTAGGTCCCAAAAAAAAAAATGCTCTACATAGCAGCTAGTAGCGAAAGTCCTCTACATCTAAAAATTTTCTCATCTCAAGACACGTGGGGATTCTTTATAAATTCAAATGTAACGATATAAGAAAAATGCTAAATATAAAGAATTAATGTGCACGAAAATATGATTTCACTTATTCTGCAGTCCCTTGCACGTACAGCTTAAAACATGATCAGAAGGTCTAAAACATGTTCCCATAGCTGCACTATTACCCGCCATGTCCTCCAAGTCCACCTGACCCTGCGCAGCTTATGCTGCAGTCCCTTGCACAGCTTTTCTTGTTGCTGCAAAATCTTAGACAATCAGCAAGACAGCCGAAGCCGCTCGCTGGCGCTGCAGCATAGAGCACTAGAAGAGAGACGAAGAGCAACGCAATGAAAAGCTTTGTGTTGCAGGATCTTCTTCGTCTTGGTGGATGGAAGATATAACTAAAAATGCAATAATATATATATAAAGCCGAGGGGGTACAAATGTAATCCTCACCCTTTCTTGCTCGTTGGGTGCGTGCGGTTCTCATCAAATTGAGGTAAATGGCATGTCCAGGAGTAAACTCAGTCGATGCAGAGGGGTCTCGTGGCCCAACATGACTCATTTTTTGGGCCCCACTAACCGCAAGCGCAAACCAAAAATCAGCTTGCTTGATTATTTCTAGCCATTGGATTAAGTGCCCAAAAATATGCAAAAAACATCCTTGAATTCAACAGCTACAATCAATCCTATAAAAGTGCTATAATCTATGGCTAGAGAAAACCAATGAGACTTATTTTCCGTATATTTATCGACCAAGGGATGGGCTAAACATCCATGCGGTTGGTGGACCCAAAAAATGAGCTATGTAGGGCCACGAGACACATCTACATCGACTGCATCCAAAGTCCTCTGCATCTAAAATTTTTCCGTAAAACTTGCTCTTGCTTGTAGGGTGGTTATGGTAGTTGATTACAAAAAAACAAAAAACAAAAAACAAAAAACAAAAAACAAAAAACAAAAAAGGTGGTTATGGTAGTTATCAAATTACGAGTCATTTAACCGTGGGAATTTGACCATTATGGACCATTTTTTGGGATACAAGGATCAAAGTTTGAAATCATTAATCCGGCTGATTTTTGGTTTGTAGGTCCACCTAGGGATTGGCAAAACATCCATACGGTCAGCGTCCTCTAACAGTGTGCCACATGGCTCATATTGTGGGTGGTCAGAGTCAGCGTTCTCCGAGTTTGCACGTTTTATTTGTCAAACAGGAGTAAGATTCTGGTAGGCCGGTGATGCCGTCGTTTTTGCTTACATCACATCGTAAATCTGATTGGATTCCCAGTTTCCTCGTCTACATGCAAATCCACAACGTATTTTCATCTGCGAATTGTTTATGACCATAAACAAGTGTTGGGCCACTAGTTGGACGGTCAATTGCACCAATCAGACGGTCCTAATCCCACTACGTATTTAACTTTTCATTCCAACCGTTCACGACTGAGCGGATGCTCCGTAAAACATGAGTTACAAAAGTTAAAAGCTCCAAAACGGTAGTTCGCGTAATCTTCTCCGCTTCTTATACTTGACGAAACGAGAGAGAGGGTCTTAACTATATTTCAATCTTGAAAGTAACGGTCAGATGTCGCCCTCTCTTTAGTGAAAGCTTTTAAAAGCGAGGAGAAACAGATCAAGAGAACAGAAGAGAAGACATGGAGATTGCGAGGCTTTCCTTTTCCCTCCTCTCCATATTGTTTTTTTCTATGTTGCAGAGACCCACCTTTGCTATCAAAAAGGTGATAACTAATCAGTTTTTACTCTTAAAAATTAGTCCTTTTCGAGCTTTAATGGCAGATTTCCATTTTTATGTGAAAACTTTTGTTAATTTTTATTTTTTCTTGTTTTGAAGTCTTATGTGGTGTACTTAGGTGGACATTCACATGGTCCCGAACCATCGTCGATCGATTTCCAACGAGTGACATACTCTCATCACGAGTTTTTGGGATCTTTCTTGGGAAGGTGATGAATTATTGCATTATATATTCATTTTTCTTTCTTCTTTCTTTCTTTTTTCTTTAAGTTTTAAAATTATATAATTTTTACAGTGTAGACAAAGCGAAAGATGCAATCTTTTACTCGTACACAAGGCATATCAATGGTTTTGCTGCCAACCTTGAAGAAGAAGAAGCCAAGGAGATATCAAGTAAGAAATACAGATTTAATTTTATTTCCTTTTATCTTTTTTTTCGAATTTTATTGTATTTTTTTTTTCATCTAATATCATTTTAATGCACTACGTACGTAGAGCATCCGGATGTTCTATCGGTTTTCTTAAACAAAGGAAAGAAATTACACACAACATCGACATGGGACTTTGTTGGATTGGAGAGAAATGGCATAATTCCAGTCCAATCGATTTGGCGAAAAGCGAGGTTTGGTGAAGATGTGATTATCGGAAACCTCGACACTGGTAATTTTTTTATTGTTTTTTTCTCTTCATATATTCAGGGTGTGTTTGGTTGCACAAACTGCTTCATTTCATTTGAGGTCATTCTTGATCGTACAGTAATCGAATTCTGGGCTATGTCCATCCAATTGGAGGCCCACCTATTTAATGGTCTAGGCTTTTTGTACGGTATGGAGCTTAGTATCCGTTTAAGATGATGGATCTAAAGCCCATAAACATATACGTATGGGTGTTAATGTACTAGTTTTGGACTGGGGCTCAGTCCGAACCCATCCAAGATACATTAGCTAAGCCCAATTAATGTACGGCCCATTACTTCAAGCCCAAGTGCGTACCATTCCCAAGCCCCAGCATCTGACCTATAATTAAATGCAGCTCAAGCCCGAGAAAATTAGGGATGGGAGTAAAGGCCTATTGAGCCATCCCAGCCCATTAACACCCTTAAATATATGGACTCATTTTGTTTCTTTATTTCAATGGGTTTGTGGTAGGTGTATGGCCCGAATCAGAGAGCTTTGACGATAAAGGAATGGGACACGTTCCAACAAAATGGAAAGGATTTTGCCAGAATAACACCGAAGTTGGAGTTCGTTGTAACAGGTCTTACATTATTAAAATGTTTCTTCCCACTTTACGGTAGAGATTGTCTCTAGTGAAATTTCTTAGATCATCATAACCATCTTTTTCTAATGATGCAATTTCCAGGAAGCTGATTGGGGCAAGGTACTTTAACAAAGGCTACGATGCCTACCAAGGGAGTCTTTCCGACCACAAGTACTTTACCACACGTGACACCAACGGCCACGGGACCCACACCCTATCAACGGCTGGTGGTCGTTTCGTCGCTGGAGCAAACGTCTTTGGACTTGGCAATGGCACGGCGAAAGGCGGATCACCAAACGCCAGAGTCGCCGCGTACAAGGTCTGCTGGCCACCGATCAACCAGACCTCCGAGTGTCCCGATGCTGATATAATCGCAGCCTTTGATGCCGCGATACACGATGGCGTTGATGTGCTATCGGTTTCAATTGGAGATAACCCAAATGATTATTGGTCAGACAGCATTGCAATCGGCTCATTTCACGCCGTTATGAATGGGATCGTCGTTGTTTGCTCAGCTGGCAATATGGGACCGTCATTGGGTCGGGTTAACAACGTGGCACCATGGATATTAACGGTTGGAGCAAGCTCAATCAACCGGGAGTTTCTATCGTACGTTGAGCTCGGTGATAAAATGCGCCTCAAGGTATGACCGTTAAAAAGAATGTGATTGATCGAGTAACCTATTAGTGGGACCTACATCTTTATCATTTCCCTTTCTTTCCTTCCAGGGGCAGAGCCTTTCCTCTAATGCCTTGCCAGCCGAAAAGTTATATCCTCTCATTAGCTCCGTAGACGCTAAGGCTACCAATGCATCTCACGAGGACTCGTAAGGACTAAATTCGCTGGAATTTTAAATTTCAATGTTTAATTACAATTATACCCCTGTATTTTATTTTTATTTTGCTGATAAGCAAAGCTTATACCCGATGCATAGTATGTTGATAACATAATCATGCAGACGGCTATGCCTCGTCGGATGCCTCGATCCTGCGAAGGTGAAAGGGAAGATCGTAGCGTGTTATCGAGGCACGAACTCGAGAGTGGAGAAGGGCAAGGTGGTGGCCGATGCTGGAGGAGTCGGGATGATTATCGTTAATGATGCGATCGACTGTAACGACATAATTGCCGACGCTCATGTTCTACCCACTTCACACATCACTGCAACTGATGGTTTAAGCCTTTTCTCCTACATTAATTCTACTAAGTAAGTTTACATGTGGGTTTCTTGAATTATTCTACTAAGTAAGTTTTCATGTGGGTTTCTTGAATTCTTGGTAGTACATTTTTTAGGGTATTTTTGTCATTTTGACAAAAGTGTTAATTATCAAGGAAGCAACATTAATTTGTGTAATTAAATTTAGGTCCCCTATGGCTTACATTACTCCACCAAGAACCCAGCTGGATGTGAAACCGGCACCAATGGTCGCTTCTTTCTCGTCGCGAGGACCCAATAGTATTACACCGGAGATCCTCAAGGTTCATCACTAATTCATTTTATTTTTAGTTTATTTTTTCTATATTTTTTACTAATCATATTTATTAATTTATTACTATTCTTAAAGCCTGATATTATAGCACCAGGGGTGAGTGTAATTGCTGCTTATACCCAAGCATCAGGGCCTTCTGGTGACCCATTTGATAAGCGACGGGTTCTATTCAACGCTATATCTGGCACATCGATGGCATGCCCTCATGTTTCCGGCATTGTCGGCCTTCTCAAAACACTCCATCCAGACTGGAGTCCAGCAGCAATTAAATCAGCAATCATGACTACTGGTAACCATCTGTTCTATAGACTACATTATTGGACTGTTTAAAATTATTTGAACTGTTGAGAAGAATGAGATAAAAATTCATCATTTATACCCCGTTTGGGAACGGGAAGTAGTAGTACTTTTACTACACTTCTACTTGTAGTAGATGTTACTAGAAGTAGAAGTAGATGTTACTAGAAGTAGAAGCCCAAACAGTAGAAGCACTTCTACTTATAGTAGAAGTTACTAGAAGTTGAAGTACCTACTAGAAGAAGTATATTAGGAAGGAAAAAAGAAAGTAACTTATTTGATATGGAAGGCTGAAGTAGTCATTTAAATTGGTCAAATTTTAAACAAGGAATAGTTATTGAGGTTGGCTAACATTTTCAATCATGATTTAATTATTCTTCGATCTTTCCTCTTCAGCTAGATCTCGAAGTAATATGAAAGAACCGATTCTCACTGCATCACATGTCCGGGGTTCCCCATTCAGCTACGGTGCGGGACATGTGCGGCCGAACCGCGCAATGGATCCCGGCTTGGTGTATGACTCAAGTACCCATGATTACTTGAACTTCCTATGTGCTATTGGCTACAATGAAAACCTGTTCTCTAAATTCACAAACGAGTCCTATGCTTGCCCAAAGTCCCCAGATCTCTTAAACTTTAATTACCCTTCAATCACAATCCATAGTCTCTATGGCTCAGCCACCTTCAATCGGACCGTTAAGAACGTCGGTTCTCCTGGCACGTACGCCGTGCGTGTTAGCGAACCCTTCGGGGTTGCAGTGATCGTTGAGCCGAAAAGCCTAAAATTCGAGAAGATCGGTGAGGAGAAGACATTCAAGGTTACTCTGAAAGTTAAGGGAGGTGCTGTGATTGATGAGTCTGTTTTCGGGAAGCTTGAATGGTCTGATGGTGTGCATTATGTTAGGAGTCCCATTGTTGTTATGGAAGGTACGTATTTGAAAGCGGGGTCCAGCCCTATTCATGATGGCTCGAGCCGAGGTTCGTTATCGGAAGGTGAGAATGGTAGTGTTTTCACTTTGAAGTGATGCTTTTGGTTAGGTAGGTTGTTAAGTAGAAGTCAAGCCATCACTCAATGTTTAGGACATTTTCCTAACCGCCGGTGCACGACCAACCGTCTTTCTTGCTAAATTTTATTGAGTAGCTGTTTTGGAAATTTCTGTATGTATTGCATAGATAGTCAGTGACGTCTTATGCCGTTGTGCGGCTAAATATTTAGCAGTGGAGATGTGTAGGATTACTTTGAAAAATACGACTGCAAGTCTTCAAGAAACATTGATAGTCACGAGGAAGTTTTACCAAAAATGAACAGAAAAAAGGAATTAATCACTTTTATTAATAGCAATCTCTTGTATATTCAAATTAGTTGTAAAAAGAAATAAGGGTCGGGCTCAAGGGACCCCCATTTGGCGTACCCACGTAGAAGATGAATCAATGGCTGATTTTTGGTGGGGATGATAAACTCACCATATAGATCACCCCAACAAAAAATCAGCCCATTCTGAAATTTCTAACCCTATCAAATGTGGTTTTAAAGTTACACAGTAAAAATCGACGGTCCATAATGCTTCAGCTTCTAAACCAGTCTATGAATATCAGAATGATTTGAATTTTTGTGAGATGAAGAGATCATCCTCACCAAAAATCAGCCATTGATTCATCTTCTACGTGGGTACGCCAAGATGGGGGTCAAAAAAGAGGGTCAGAAATGGGGTCCCTTGATCCCGACCCAAGAAATAAATACCAAATTACCCAACAGGCTTAAATCAAATAAATTTATTATAGATCAAGAAAATTTCTTGATCTATACTATATTTGTTAATTGGGTCGGGCATGGGGGGACCCCATTTTGGCGTATTTTAAGGATGATCTCCTCACCATAGAGATTGTCCTCGCCAAAAGTCAGCCATTGATTCATCTTCTATGTGGGTACGCCAAAATGGGTGTCAAAAATGGAGGTCAGAAATGGGGTCCTCTGAGCCAGATCCTTGTTAATTTAGTTATGTAACTGAATAATACATTGATTGGCTATTAAATACATGTCCCAAAATATAACAGACCACTATGATCATTCATTTCCACACTATATATGGTTGTATATTATGGTTTGATAGCTCAGGAATATTTTTTATGTTTGTTTTATCATTTCTCTCAAACTTTTCACAAAAAAATTTCACAATTTTTCCACCATTTCTGCATTATTTTTACAAAAAGATGTATTATTACACTGGTCGGAATATTTTCATCTGTAGACTGGTTGAAATTAATAAACATCGAAACCGAAATTTATTTCCTTCATATAGATATTGATATTGATAGGTGTACTATTCATGTGGGTATTGAAGTTGGGGCCCACAAATTATGGGAAGCAATGAATAAGAGGCAAAAAGACTTAATGGCACCTCTATAAAATTCATGTTTTCTTGTCTTTTGCTGGGTGTGCAACTCCATCAAGGTGATGCTTGCTAGCATTTCTCATATATTAATGATTGAGAAATTTAAGAAATAAAAAAAGGAAGATACTATTGAAAAAGTAGTCCCTCAAAAGGGCATTTTTTGGTTGCAGGGTTTTCAAGAAAGATGGATTAGCCTTTAAGGCTTATGAGGGGAAAAGTGTTGCAGAAAGACAATCTTTTACACTCAAAAGAACCAAGCACCCTAAAAAAAAGAAATTATTCTCAAAAAGAGTAATCAATCTTGGCTACAATTAACTTCTTGCAATACCAATGTCGGTATCGTCATTTTTCCGATCGTACAGACGTCAATCGCAAATTTTACTAGAGAAACAGCTGGCTCCAAAAAACAATTTAAGACTGTAGGACCAAGCTGAGCCAAGAGCTGCAATATATATTTTAGGATATCAGGTTGTAAGCAGACTTCCTGGGTTCCCATTTAATATGGGGAGGAGCAATTCCCTTTAATTGTCCAAGTTTTAGCCCTGCATCTTAAAAGAGCAGTCTTTTATCAAAAATTTGTTGAACACCATGACTTGGAAAGCAGATTATAACAAGAATACTTTATGAACTTCAATAATATTAACAAAACAATTAGGGAGGGGGGCCAAATGAATTTCAACAATTCCTTATGACAGACAAACAAATTAGCACCCCCCAACCAGAAATATATATAATCAATGGAAGCCCCCTCCCTCCTGTTATTGCTTTCAACCTCACCAACAAGTATCTAGTCAACACACCCACCAACTAATCTTTTTTAAATATCCTATTTTACATACATGCATGGATAAACATGACCATTATTATACTTTGATCGCATCTTTCTGTATATTTTGAGAGTTGGCATCAAGGAGGGTTTCTAGTGATCTGGCTTTCCTGCTCCGGACCCTACCCCCTTCTTTTAATAACTCAACCAACCTCCTCTTCTCATCATCCACATCAGGATTTGCTGTCCCAAGCGTCTCCTCCCTCATTCCAACAACATAGTCCAAAATCTCGATGGCTTCATCCAACCTGTGTAAAATAAGAATCATAAAACAAGACAAATTTAAAAGAAAAGATAATGATTAGTTTAACTTATGCCAAACACTGCTTAGAATCTATATTAAAGTGAGTATTTTTTAGATTAGAATCTACTCTTGATGTCTTCATTCCCTGAATTGTTATGATTAATGACAAAGATCTCAGTTATTCTAACTTTCCATACTTGGGCTATTCTAATGACTTCAAGACAGAAAAAATAGAAATAAAAATAAAAATAAAAAAGTCATAGGAGAATGATTTAACAATACAAGATTGGACATGTATAAGGTTAGCCAAAACTTCTTTTTTGGACAGGGAAAGCTTGGGGTTAGGCGGGACCCCTGCCTAAAATTAAGAAAAAAAAGATCTACAATCGGGCATATTTACACCCCCTAGCATCTTCCACAACAATTTTTGAAAGATCACTAGGAAACTTGATCTCTCAAATGTCTATTACCTCTTGGATAACTTTTATCTCCATGTAATGAAATAGAAGGGAAAGAAAGATATGCAGAACTGGACCATATCATTCATTTTTTTTTTTCAGAATAGTAACTAATATTAGACTAATCAAGAAAATAATAGCTTAAATAGGCAAGTAAGTTAATACTTAATAAACAAGGGAAATCCCAAAATTACCCACATTGCATATAGCGAAGAAACTCTCGGACAGATAAAAGAATGGAAAATAACATGCTTATAGGGCGATACAACATAAATGGACATAGAAGGCATTACTAAATCACAACCATGGAAGAGGGTACATACCTGCCCATTGCATCATAAGTACCCGCGAGATTGCTGTATACTCCTAGAGTGTCAGGATGATAAGGGCCATATTCTTGTTCCAAAACACTCCTGGATTCTTCGAACAGATGTGCAGCCTCGTTTATTGCATAACGCTGCACACATGCCAGCCCCATTTGGTTCAGAGCAATCCCAAAGAAGGCAGATTTCTTCTCCCCACTAGCTCGAAGCTTTGTAATAGCATTCTTGAAGGAGGTGTAAGAGTCAGAGTAACTCCCCAACATATAGTACATGACCCCCATCTGTGCCTCAATTCCTGCAATTGTGCTTTGCTGACCAGGGGCATCTTTATACATCTTTAAAGCTTTCTGAAGCAACTTGAGTGCCTGCTCAGGCTCATTCATAGATTCATAAATAGCAGAAACATCAGTGAGACCACTGGCGATCTCCTCCGCGGGGATCCCAGGAACGGGCTTTCCATAAATCCGTAGGGCATTCTCACAGTATGATTTGGATTCCCTTACTTTCCCCGTCTTGTTGTATAAGTCAGCCAAACGGACGAAAACCAAAGCAACAGAAGGATGATTCTCTCCTTTGGTTGTCTTGAACACGGTGAGCGCTTTCTGATAAGCAAAAACAGCCTCATCGTATCGAGCCAAAGATAAGTAAGTGTCCCCAATGCTGCAATCGACGGAAGCCACCTCCTTTTCCTGGCCGTTGGCTACCATGGCCATGCTAGCTAGAACAAGATGCTCGAGAGCCGCTTCATGATCTCCCTTTGTGCCACAGATAAGGCCCATAAGCCTCCGATCTGCTGCCTCTTCTAGAGAAGCAGGTGTGCCATTCTCCCTATGGATGTCAAGAGCCATCTGACAAAACTTTTCAGCCTCATCGAATTGCAACGCCTGTACATGTGCTTCAGCCAAATACCGGCATGTCTCACCAACTCTTGGGTTTGTTTCTCCCAGGACTTGACTCTGGACCTCCAAACCCATTGTGTAACACCGTATGGAATTCTCGAGCTTACCCAGCATCGCATAAGTATCACCCAACTGCATATGCCCAGCAAATTTAGCAAGGCCATGATCATGGCCTTGCTCCATCACTGGAATCTCAATCGAACGCTCGAGAATGGGGATTGCCTGACTATACTGCCCCATGTTGCAGTATATTGCTGCTATAAAATGTAAACTCATGACTACTTCTAAACTGGGTTTCCCATTTGCACATTCCTCAAATGATTTTGCAGCTCGAAGAGCGAACTCAAGAGCTTTCTGGGGATTGTCCCCAGAAGAAATCAAATCCCTTGCTTTCTTAATGAGAAAGGGTCCAAGATCAGGGCTACTTAAGCACTCTTCAGATGGATCCTCAGTTTCATTCTGCAATTTTGCCCCTCCTAGAGTGGAATTCCTCTGTTTCTTCACGGGGATACCTCCAGCAATTGGTTTCATTAAATTCTTATCCCTCAATTTATTCATAGGAGGTTTCTCATGGGAGAATTTGCTTCTAGGACTTGATTTAGCTGATGCCTCAGATTCCAATTGCAATCGAGAAGATCTCTTCGATTGTACTGAAGAAGCAGACTTAAAACTCATGGATTGGGTCTTATCCACCTTCCCTGACTTCTTGCCAGAAGACCCATTTTTCTTCTTAGAAAGTGAATCACTTTCGTTATCTTCCTCCGGCTTATTCATCTCCTCTTCCATTATCTCCACCTCCCTCCTCTCCCCTCCAACAAGATGGCGCAGCTCCGAATCAATCCTCGATTCCTCACCATCGGATCCAAAGCTAGGCCTTGACTGTGATTGATCAGAACTCTGCATCTCACATACATTCTCATACAACTGCTCGATAGAGGTATCAATTCCATCATCAATACGCAGATTGAGAGCCTCACTGGCAGGGGTTTGGGGACTCATAGGACTCCGGGGGGACTTATATAGAGTAGAATTTTCATTAAAAGATATGGAATTGCCATTCAATTCATTTACTACCCCATTTCTGTTGACTCCATCCATAACAAATCCAGGCATCATAATGCTTGGTACAAATGAATGAAAACTCTAAAACTGGATTTGTTATCTGCAAAATCAACCTTCCATTAATGGATGACAACAACAAATCAGATTTCTCCACTAAACAGATTCTGAATTTATACTACACTAATCGAGTATCCATTGAATCCAAAAAAAATGACTACAGATCCAAAAAAAACACTATAACATGGATGTTAGAATTCCTAATTTTACCCATCAGAAACAGTGAAGGAATGTAAAATAGCAAAATTCAATCTTTGATTTATAGATTAATTTTGCACCAAATTATACAATTCTACTGAAGTTCTTCAATTAGACTCCCAAATTACACGAGAAAACATAGCGAAATTCGATGGTTTCGAACTTTCGACAACGAATCTCGATGAAACAGCAGAATTCAAATTAGTATTCAAGATTCAAAAATCCAAAACACGAAACCCACAGAGTAAAAACAGAAATTCAATAAATATCGAAAACAAGAAACAAAATGGTGGGGGGGAACCCGGCACACAATTCTGCAATTGATTCAATAACCAACAAAAATGTCTAAGAAACGGATAAAATAACTTAATTGAAGAATAAATGGAAAAGATATACAAGTCCGTACCTCAACAATCTGCCATGAGAGAGAGAGAGACACCAAGGTTTAACCTTCTCTGGTTTTTATGTTACAGAGAGAGAAGGAAAAAAAAACTCGTTTCCGTATAAATAAATGTTGTAGGGAACGTGTAGGGGATAGAAGAAGACAGGGAATGGGATTTTGAGAGACGCATGAGGGCAAAATGGGAAATTGGGAATCGAATATTAAAATCCAGTAAAATTTAAGGGAATGGGGTTGCAGTCTCACAGAGGTGGAATGTCGAAGCAAAGAGAAGGCGACTTCTCCCCCACTGCCTGCAACCGCCGATCTGTTTTCAGTTGTTGTTTCGGCTGATTTGCCACGTGGTAGTAAGATCGATTTTCATGGAAAGACTGATATGCCCCCTAATTTTCTTCGTAATGGCTAATACCAAGGTTTAAAATTTTAAATACCATCCATCGTAAATTTGTAATACCAGGGGACCAAGAAGTTTCAAACTTTCTGTTACATCCATTGGGTGTTTCTACTTGAGTAAAATCCGTTAGAATAACCTTACCGTTATGTCACTAACAGTGGGTACGGGCTTTAAAACGGGTCACAACGGTTGTGGACTCCTATTTTATGTTTTTTTCGCAATTAAAATGACAGTCTTGGAGCGTTGTCATAACAGCCCTTATGTTATATACATCAGTTTTGGACCCTATCGGTCCGGGTCATACAACGAAAAAATGAACCTAGTTTCCCAGGCACAGGAACTGTGCCGTCTAGGTATAAGTTTCCAGGGCAAGCACTATTATGTTTAAGCGTTGGGCTCATATCTGACCCCCTTTTTTGACCCCATCTTGGCGTAGCCTACCCACGTAGAAGATGAATCAAATGCTGATTTTTGGTGGGGATGATAACCTCACCATATAGATCACCCCAACAAAAAATCAGCCCACTCTGAAATTTCTAACCCCATCAAATGTGGTTTTAAAGTTACACGGTAAAAATCAATGGTCCATAATGCTTCAGCTTCTAAACCAGTCTATGAATATCAGAATGATTTGAATTTTTGTGAGGATGATCGCCTCACCATATAGATCATCCTCACCAAAAATCAGCCATTGATTCATCTTCTATGTGGGTACACCAAGATGGGGGTCAAAAAAGGGAGTTAGAAATGGGGATCCCTTGAGCCCGACCTCATCTGCACCACCATATCTGACCCCCTTTTTAAAAAGGCATGCGAAACCCAATCAATACAGGAATGCCCTCAAAGGCGTATGCCAGTTGAGGCGTTCATAAAGCATGTTGAGGCACACATTAGGGATGCTGAGGCAGGCGCTGATAGGTACCCCTCGTGCATAAATATATTTTGGGAGAACTCCACAAATTCCAAAAGCACTCCATTCGGATGCCTTTTGAATGAATATGCCCTTAGACCAAAAAAAACTACACCTCTCTCTCTCTCATCCCCCACAGTAGTGCAGCACCATGGAGGCTAACAGCACCATGGGGGTTGCTGTTTTTTTTGGGGGGGGCTGAAAGCATTTTTGTCCAAAAGGCATAGAATTTCTCATCTATTTAATTAATAATATTTTATATCTATTATCTTATGGGTGACGTTAATTGCACACACCTTTTTTGTAGTAACACCCACCCCTTGGTGTGTGCAAATAAGTTACAAAAAACAAAAAAAAACCAAAAATAAAAATCAAAAATAAAAACTAAAACAAAAAAACTCCACCACCGAGAGGAGGAGGGGGTCTCCCAACGGCCTCCCCTTCCTCTTCTTCTTCTACTCCGAGTGGCTTCTTCTTCCTCTTTCTCTTCTCCAACTGGCCTCCTCTGAGAGAGAGAGAGAGAGAGAGAGAGAGAGAGAGAGAGAGAAGAAGAAGAAGAAGAAGAGGAGGAGAAGGAAGATGAGGGAGGGAGAGATCTCTTTCTCCCCCTCTCTGTAAAAAAAAAAAATTTGCTCCGTATCGGTAACGTAGGATGGACATGGCTTTGGCCATATTGGTAGCGGCTACCAATATGGCCAAAGTCATGTCAGCAGCGGGCTACCGATATGCCCAAAGCTATGTCTGCAGCGGGCTACCGATACGGAGCGAATTTTTTTTTTTTTTATGGAGAGAGAGATAGGGAAAGGGAGATGGAGGGAGGAAGGGAAAGAGACACAGAGAGAGAGAAGAAGGAGAAGGAAGATGAGGGAGGGAGAGATCTTTTTCTCCCCCTCTCTGTAAAAAAAAAAATCACTCCATATCGGTAACGCAGGGTGGACATGGCTTTGGCCATATCGGTAGGCTACCGATATGGCCAAAGCCATGTCCACCCTGCGTTACCGATACGAAGCGAAATTTTTTTTTTTTTTTTTTACGGAGAGAGAGATAGGGAGAGGAAGATAGAGGGAGGAAGGAGAGAGACAGAGAGAGAGAGAGAATAGAATGAGGAAGAGGAAGAGGAAGCCGCCCGAAGAAGAAGAAGAAGAGGAAGAGGAGGCTGCCCAGAGAAGAAGAGGAGGAGGCCTGCCACCCACCACCAAGTAAGAGAGGGAGGGAGGGAGGGAGTGGTGGTGGTGAAGAAGAAGAGGACGGTGGTGAAGAAGAAGAGGATGGTGGTGGAGAGTTCCTCTTCGTTCGGTTTTTTCTTTTTTTTTCTTCACAACTTTGGGTATGTGCAGATAAGTTGTGGGTGTTACTACAAAAAAGGTGTGTGCAATTAACGCCACCCTATCTTATTATTATCAATCTATATTCCCTTTATTATTAATTTGTTCTTTAAAATTGGGGTTGTTGTTGTTGTTTTTTTTTTTTTTTTTTTTTTTTTAATGCATAATTTAGGAATAATTTTTTGTGACGTTAGCAAGTAGGTTGTTGGGTAAGCAAATTTAAGAAATTTCTCTTGAAGAATCTGGACCCAGACCGTTGGATCTTAAATGCCCTTTGAAACTTGGGTTTTAAGTCTTGAAGAGATTACGTAATAAGGGATAATGAATGAGTTAATGACGGACGTAACAACAACATTGAAGTTTGAACTTTGGATTGGCTGAGGTAGTAGTGTAATACGCACAATGCTATTGTGCAAAGGGTCGGGCTCCTGGGACCGGCCTTTTTTTATAGGCTCCCGGGACAGGCCTTGTCGGGCGTAGATTTCGAGAATCCAGCCGAGTTGATCTGAGTTGAGTTCAGGCCGGATTCTGATCTTGTTGATAATCATTTGGATCATGTCGGATCCAATTTTGTCTTGCTTGGATCCTTGTTAAAAATAGCATGTTTTATTGGGTTCGACCCATATATGGATCCTCTCATATGGATCTTGGTTCGGATTTGGATTGTGGGATATGGATCAGAGTCAGATCCAGATTTTGATCCAGATCAGATCAGGTTGCTCAAAACTTCAAAGTTGGATTTGAAGCTAAATATGGCTAGATCCGACCCAGTTCATGCCGTACTATGAAACTGTCGTTAGTAGCAAAATATCCGAGGTGATCGAAAGCTTGATGAATCAAATAAAAAGAAAGAAAATGAGAAATCATATTCATCAGATCTACAACTCAACTCCATATAAAAGTGGTGCAATGACACGCTAATGAAAATTTTCGTTTCGATTTAAACCCCTTCACTTAAACAGAGCACGTCGCACATTTTAATAGACATATGGTACTAAGCTCTGTATGGTTGCCTTGAATGAGTTTTCTAGAAATGATTCTTGCATATAAATGTCACCAAACTTTTTCTAGATGAACATTTTCTAACATACAAATCCTTTTTTCTAGAAAATCACCAAACAGGGAACAAGAAAATGCAAAATATGGTACATTTGCATAGTGAATTATCCCAGAAATGTATTCTAGGCTTTTAAAGAAGCAGGCCTACGGATAATGATACAGCTTGGGATGCATAGAGGAATAGTCTGTTGCTCGGACGGTTTGTAGGACGTGAAGAATGCCGGATCCTGTTCAAAAGCCTCTGCATAACTTTCGAGAATCGAAACTATCTCCTCAAAGTGTGGCCGTTTATCTGGGTTACTTGACCAACATCGACTAATGAGGTGGCTGAATGCCAATGGGCAAGCAGTGGGCAATGGTGGTCTTGCATTCTGCATCACCCCAATTGATGTCAAACACAAGAAAACTATGAATTTTTTTTTCCTTCTATTAAGAAACTATGGGAAATACAGAAATACTTAAAATCTCTCCCCCAAGTCTGCCACATTCCTGAAGTGGTCAACTTAGCCATCAGACAAAATAAGCCATCCATTGTATCTAAACCAGTAATAACATACAACTTGTTTCGAGTTCTTTCACTCGATTCAAAACCAATCAGATTTATCTTGGCCCCACTGGAATACTTTAAACCTTTGGTTTCATGAGATTTCTTCTTCTTTTTTCCTGATTTGTGTTATTATTTGCATTTTTACAAGATTGTTAACCGATAGAATGAAGATCAACACCATCGATAGAGGGTTTCCTCTCTACCTAAGAAATAAAATGATAAGAGTATATTGAAATTGTAGCGAGATAAGGAGTTGTTATAGGCAGCTAATGTGGATTGCGTCTACTCTCAAGACTTGCTCAAGACCAAAGACTACTGTTTCTCAGAGAAACTATTAAAATTGAATTAGAAAAACTAGAACATGCTAAAAGTTTCTCTTCTTATTATTAGTCAACAAAGAAGAAATTTTAACTGCAGCTTTCAAAGGCATCCTTCAGATGTAGAAGAAAAAGATCTCATAGAAGGGTCATAATTTATAGTATGTTCAGTGGTATGCAACGGTTAATAGATGTACAAGGGATCATGCTTAGCCCTATGTTGTCGGGAAGTAGAGACAAGAGAAAAGGTTTCTCTCATTAATAAAACAAGTGATTCAACTAGAGTGATCAAAACTGTGGTGCACTCAGGCAGTTGAACAGACAATGGTGACACGAGCAGTTCAAAAATTGGCACTCGTGCATGCCTGAGCGTGATGCAGGGACAGATGCATTCAGTGGTTATAGAGAAGGGTAAAAGGAGTAGTCTAGTTAGAGTTTTATATTATCTGGTGGCTTTAAATAAGATATTTGAATAAAACAAAGTCTCTTTCTCACAGGAGAAGTTAAGAATTACTAGGAAGTTGGTTAAAAGGTTAAGACTTAAATGAAGTTGCTTTAGAAGTGTAATAACTGGTAGAAATTATAGGGCCTCGGCAAAGGAGAGGTGATTGTGAAAATGGGTATTTTTCTGAAGGTACGTGGAATGTTACAGATGACATAAATACATGAATGCGTGCATATATACATATTTGTTTTCGTAAGTGTAGCAGCAGGATTTCCCATTTAAGAGAAAATTTGAAAGTGTACCATGACATAAATATTAAGGTGACCGTACCTTCTGGGACACAGCAAAAGCAGCCTGTTCTGGAGTCATATCGTGGAATGGCATCAATGCTGTTAAAAGCTCCCAAAGGACGATGCCGAAACTGTATACATCAACTTTCCTTGTATGATGTTTTTCCTTGATCATTTCTGGTGCCATCCAGCGGTAGGTACCCGTGAATCCCTTTCCACTGCCACACTGAGACTCCAAGCATGAGATCCCAAAATCTGCAACCTTCACACACATATCTTCCCCAAGCAGTAGATTTTCTGACTTGAGATCCCTATGAAGTATTCCCTGGGAATGAAGATAATGCATCCCACGTGCAATATCAAGGGCCAATTTCAAAACCAGGTCGAGTGGAACTGAATGGGGCTCCTGTTGATGAAGGTATTTTCTCAGAGAGCCCCCTGCCAAATACTCAGTGATGATGCAAAATACAGGAGGCTTTTTGCATGCTGCAACAAACTGCATGAAGAAAGTATAACAAATGCATTTAAATCAAAAAAAAAAAAAAACATAAAGCCATGAGGTCATAGTACAGCTTAGTTGTTAAATAAAAGGCATAAAAATCCACAGCAAATAACTTTAATATTTTAATTGCTGCAAAAGAAAGGATAAAAGAAGTATCTGCTTTTTGAGTTGGTGGAAAACTATTTACAGAGCAACATGTGAGTTGCCATGAACAGAGTAACAAATTAGCTTGATTGCACCAAGTTTGAAAATTTAATTACAGCTCCTATTGCAATAATTATAGATGATGTACATTTTCTTATCACATCCACATTTATCTCAAGTGCAAGAAATTCTTCTCACTGACCCTAACTGCTACTTCCTCACCTAATTGATACCCTGTTGACAAGCACTTTATTCTAAAAGCTTAAGCCGTTAGATTAACAATGTATATCAAAGGATCCCCGGCACACACACAGACCGCACGAGTCTAGCGCACACGCGCAACAACACCCCCCGTATGTGCAGGACACACAGGGCACACGCCCCCCCCTGGGGATCGACATTCAGTGACACTAGTAAAGCTCAAACTTCATCTTCATCAAAAGAGTAAGAGAAGAATAGCAGTGAGTATTGCACATATAGGTGAAATGGTGATCAATGGACGTGATAAGCAAAGCATGAATGTCTAATTGGAGAAGTCTTAAATGAAGGAACCCGAAAATCTAAAATACTTGGAATTGCAGAAGCAAGCAAAAAAGAAATGCATTTTTCTGCTACAATGTGAGTATGCAGTTAGGCCTTTTATCTAGAACCTCTTTCTTGCATGGAAACCGTGCAAGTTTCTAATGGAGCAGTTTCTGCAGCTGCCTCTTTATGACCAGGATAGTGTATCAAACCACCTCCATATGTGTAGATGATGAAGATAATTTGCAGATTCCTAGGAGTAATAGTCAGAGCATATGTTGTTAGAAGAAATCTCACTTGAATACCATTCCTCAAATTCTAGGAGGGTCAACTCCAGAGAAAATCATCTTATTATCAGCTGTAAGCACAAATATGAGCTCAGCCGTCGAGTAGCTTGGGATTCATGCACCACACCCGATAATAAAAACAAAAGTACGAGCTCAGCCGTCGAGTGGCTCGGGATTCGTGCACCACACCCGATGATAAAAACAAAATACAAAAGAGAGAAGAGAGAAGAGAGAGAGAGAGAGAGAACACGGGTAATTTTACATGGTTCACTGCTGGAATTAAGGAACTACGCTCACTGCTCATCTCGGGAGCAATTCACTATAATCATCTGTAAAGATGTGAGATTGGATGCATTTTCCGGTTTGAATCTCCATTGTATACTTCAGATCACTATTTTCACTATAATTCACTATTTTCCTCCCCAAAAACAAGCTAGGGGTCTCAATTTAAAGAATGTAGAGAAAAATTCTCCGCTTTGAATCTCAACCGTATACTTAAGATAGATCTTCTCACCAATGAGATTCTCTTCCACCTGCAAAGAAGACTCTCCAACACTCAAGTCAGTCTCTACAATAGACCAGGAGGCTTGACGTGAGATTACATACTTTTCCAGTGATATTCTTCTCCTTCTATAAAGAATTAGGTGTTCCTCTTCTTATCAGATTACAACTCTTGCTCCTGATAGAACTTCTATATTTCAAATAGAATTAGTAGTCTACCTAAACAAGCTTCAAAAATCCTTATCTCTATAGGGGTGAGATTTCCTTCTTGCACTATATTTTTAAGATAAATGTTTCAATTTTGATGGGACTATATCTTCACAAAAGATGTTTTACTTTCTTCGTTATCGGGATCCTACGCATAAATTAGTTAGGATGGCCTAATGTGTTGATTAGCTTAGTTGAACCGGCTGACAGGTCAGCTGTCAAGTCAACTAGCTATTCTACCAAGTCAGCTGGCAAGTCTATAAGGTCGACTGTCAAGTCGGCTTACCGCGCCAGTTGGCAAGTTGGCTAGTAAGTCGGCCAAGTTGACAGCCAACTCGACTAGCAGGTCGGCCAGGTTGGTAGTCAGCTCGGTCAGGTTGTCAAGTTGGCCAGGATGGCCAAATCACACAGCTCAGCCTGCTAGTTTCAATCAGGTTAGTAGGTCTATCTTTCATTTGGGTCTACTAAATCTCAGTTGCGTTAGTTGGATTGACTTGGCTATGAATTTAGGCCAGACCCCTTAAGCTCTTCCTCCATCTTCATGCCTTCTGTCAAATAGGACTTGACACATGGATGACGACAGTGGTTCTACAAAAATATGCTCTCACAATCACCCCCTCTATGCAACTTGCTCTTATTATGATCCATACTGAGTAGGGTACATGACGTCCATTCAAGATCCACAATGCTCTCGCCCCCAACCAAGTCTTAGGCTACTCAATAGTATAACTCATGTTTTTTCTTCTCAAGAGTTTTCCATCTTTTGAGCTTGTTTGTCCTCTGCCTTCAGAATCTCATTAAGATTTTATCATGACACATGTATTTGAATCGTCTACTCAGCAAAGGTTGTTGCATCAATCATTAGTTGCTAAATAGATCTAGATCTCGTAGTTATTGTTATTTCTTCTCCGATATCTTTTGAGCTTTCTAATGTGGGGGACTGCAATGTCATTTTCCATAGACAGGGCCAAATTGTGGGTGCAAAAATCCAGGCCTTGCCGTCGAGTGCCTCAAAATTCGTGCGCCACACCCAATAATAAAAATACAAAAGAGGGAAGAGAGAGAACACGGGCAATTTTACATGGTTCACCGTCGGAATTTGACAACTACGTCCACAGCTCCATCTTGGGAGCAATTCACTATAATCACTTTAGATACAATTTTCCTAAAAAACAAGCTAGGGGTTCTCAATTTAAAGATAATAGTTGTGGGGTGAAAATTCTCCGCTTTGAATTTCCACCATATACTTCAGATCGATCTTCTCACCAATGAGATTCTCTTCCACCTTTAAAGAAGACTCCCCGACGCTCAAGTCAGTCTTTACAGTAGACTGGAGTCTTGAGGTGAGATTACATACCTTCTTCCAATGATGCGCTTCTCCTTATATAGCGAATTAGGTGTTCCTCTCCTTAATGGATTACAACTCTTGCTCCTCGTAGAACTTCTATACTTCAAATAGAATTAGTAGTCCATCTAAACAAGTTTCAGAAATCCTTCTCTCTATAAGAGTGAGATTTCCTCCTTGCGCTATATTTTGAAGATAAGTGTTTCAATTTATATGGGAGTATATCTATAGAAACAAGGTTTTATTTCCATCGTTATCGAGATCCTATACATAACTGTCTAGTGGGCTAGTTGTTCTACCAGGTCAGTTGGGTGTGCCTAGGGGTGTCAATTTGTACCCTTTAACCGGAATCAAATCGTAACTGAAACCGAAAATACCGGTTTCGATTCCACATTTTTGGGGACCAACTAAAAAAGAATCGAAACCGAAACCGAACCGATACTAACAATTCCGGTCCTGTGTAGTTTGATATTGGAACCAAACTGCTAGGAACTGGAACCGATATATAAATATAGTGTTAAAATTGTTATATTATCAAGATTGGAACTGATGTACCTGGAACCGGAACCGACTAGAACCAACTAATCGGTTTCGGTTCCAAATCCATCATTTTGAGAATTGGAACTGATAAGAACCAACATTATTGGTTCCGATTCTGGGTACCTTAGGAACCGACCTATTGATAACCCTAGTTGTGCCATCAGGTTGGCTGGCAAGTCTATTAGGTCCGCAGTCATGTTGGCTAACAAATCAGTTGGCAGGTCGGTCAGGTCGTTTGACTGGTCGGCTGAGTTGACAATCAGCTCAACTAGCAGGTCGGCCAAGCTGGCAGTCAGCTCGGATAGGTTGTCAGGTCGACTAGGATGGCCAAATCAAACAGTTTGGCCTATTGGTTTCAGTCAGGTTTGCTAGATCTCAGTAAGTGTCTTTTAGTCAGGTCTACTGGATCTTAGTCACGTTTGATGGATTGGCTCGACTATGAATTTAGGCCAAACCCCCTTAAGTCTATTCTTCCTCCGTCTTCATGCCTTCAATCAAATAGGACTTGGCAAATGGATGATAAGGGTGGTTTTGCAAATATATGCTCTCACATCAGCCCATAAAATCCCTCAATACTCAAAAGTGAATTAGGCTTAACACCCAAAAGATAGGTCAGCTAACAATCCCCTTACCTCTCTTCGAACTGGTGTTGCACTTAAATACAAAGCAGAATGGCATCATTGAAAGTACTATTAGTGAGCTTACATTGATACACCAACTGATGGAAGATACTTATATAAGAGACCAAAAATCATGAATGTGGTTTCCGTAACATGAATATCATCTATATAGCATCAAATATGGTGTACATTCAAAAACAAAAATCAATGAAGTGGCACCAGAAGGGTTAGATTAAGAACCATATATGAAAAATAAAGATCATATAAGGTAGAGATATTAACTAAAGACAAATTTCAACATTTAACGAGAAGGGACTGCTTGACTTCCACCTTTCAGCTTGAGAGAACTACTAGTTCATATTGGAATGATCGCTTCACTATCCTCCATGGGCATTTTCATCATTCTTTCTCCTTTATCAGAGGGGTGCATTCCTTTGCAGATATTATCAGTACATAACCATTATTAGGTAAAATTTGCATTGAAAAACATAACATTATTAGGTAAAATTTGAATTGACAATATCCCAACCAAGAGAATAAACTACAGATCTCTCAAAGCAGTAGTAAGTTTCCTGTGTTCTTTAAACTGTTTCATCCAAGGCTAAACATGAGAAACATAACCCAGAGTTCCAAAAACGTCGAGTACAGGAACCGAATAACTTCCTAGCAAACATACCAGTTAATGTGAAAATTCAAATAACAGAGCTTACCGTGATGATATTAGGATGCCGCAGACGAAAGAGTAAAGCAACCTCTGAAGTAAACTGCTTCTCCAACAAAGCAGCCAAGCTGTCATCCTCCTCGGGCTGACTCACCAGCTTAATGGCCACATCCCTCTGATTGTATATACCGCGGTAAATCCGACTGTGCCGCCCCGAGGCAAACTTACTGCCTATGAAAAGCTGAGACATATCAGCACTCCATTGTTCCTCTCCCTCTCCTTTTATCTCGCCACCATCAGACACCAGGTACTTCGACCATGAAACAACTCGCTTATTTTCTCCCATGGAGAGCCTCCTTTCGGATTTACCATGGTTCGAAATCTTATTAAACCAATGCAAATTCTTCATCGATCCAAGCTGGTTTCAAGAACCATCAAATTTCTACTTTCCGAACCTCTAAGAACCAAATGTAGATTCCAGAGGCCCTAAAATCTGTTTGTCTCTCCAAATTCATCTAAAAACCGACAGAGTCATACATAATCTCTTAAAAGGAAACATAAACCGTCTGAGATAACCCAGTACAGAATGGATTAGGCGCGAAAGTTGAAACCTTTCCTATTCCAACTACATTTCGGATGTTGTCGTGCCTCAAAGACGTAAATCCTTCATCAACACAAAGATCCAAACAGAATCTCGATATCTAACCAGAAAATTCACAAAAACTCAAATCAAATTCAAATTTCTCCGTGTAACTATTAGAGCTTAAACTCACCCTTTTTTCCTCCAAATATCACCTTTTCTCTACATAACGGAGAAACAGCAACTCCTCTCATCGAAATCAAATCTCAAGTCTTTCAGCAAGAAATCAAAAGTTCAGAAAAATTAAAAGCAAAATCTACGATTCTCCACCATTTCCAACCAAAATTAACTGAAAAAAAAAACAAGTTATTCAAATCCGACACTACATTATTGAGATTTCTCAGAATGCTCAGAAGTCAGAAGCTCTGTTCATGACATCTCGAGTTCTGACTTCTGAGAAATCTCTGAGAGGAGATTAGAGCTTGTTAGGGTTTGAATGAAATTTACAGAAGAGAGAGAGAGAGAGAGTCGGTTCGGTTGTTGTAGGGGTTTTTTCTGGTGGAGTGAAAGCATTTGTTGGAGCTGGCAGTTGTCTCTTCCCCAACGTGAGACGATCCACATCTGAGGGGAACAAACCGGCTTTTTCTGATAAAGACAGCTACCTGTTTATACTATCCTACCCCTCATATCCATTAAAATTTTCTGAATGCCACTCCTCCTCGTTGCGACCGGTCCTCTTTCTCCCACTTTTTGTTGACCAAAATACCCCTTTAGTTACGTCTCCCGTGTCACTCTGTTTCCTTTTGGCCTCTCAATGCCGGCAGGATTGCGACTCCAAACCCGAAACCTGTTTTATGGGCCCACAGACCACATGGATGTTTTTAGCCCAACCCTGATGGATATACATACCAATAGTCACCCTGATTGGTTATCCCAGCCATTTAATTTTTTAGCACTTTTTATGGAGTAATTCTTGCTATTGGATTCATTTTTTTTTGGGTATACTAAATCTAATGGCTAAAAATCATCCATCAAGCAGATTTATGGTGTATAATGAAAAAAAAAAGGTGGGTTACACATCCTCGCACGGTCATTGGATCCAGAAAAATGTGCTAGGTAGGGCCACTGATTGACTGGATCAAAATGTGGCTGGTTCAAAAAAAAAAACCTCTAATTGTGTAAAAAGCATCACCACACAAACTGCGTACATTTATTTGCGCCTAACATCAATGATGAATGTACCATGTCTTAGCTAACTGATGCCTCAAATCCCGGCATTTTGCGAACTAATAAAGCACATTGCTTAGCCAAATTTGGCAATTTCTCCATTGGTTTCAAAGAAAATATGGTGAAATTGTGAACCACACAGGGCCAGCTCTACCATAAAGCCATTAAGGTGGTCGCCTAAGGCCTCTTGGTGAGAGAAGGCCCCCAGTTCAAGTCCCACCAACCACATGGATTTTTATCCCACCCCTTATTGGATATACAAAAGAAAAATCAAACTGATTGATTATCTATAGCCATAGATTATAGTACTTTTTTAGGACATGATTCTAACAGTTGGATTCAAACATGTTTTTTGGGTAATAAATCTAATGGCTATAAATCATTAATCAAGCTGATTTTTAGTGTGTTTATCCACCAATAGGTGGGCTGAACATCCATGAAGTCAAAAAATGATCTATATAGGGCCATGAGAGTCCTCAACATCTAAATTTTTTCCATAATTTTTTTATTATTAAGAACAGTTCTTTATATAAAGATTTTCAATAATATAGAGATTTTTCACTCCTAATCCAACAAAAGTAATAAGAATTAGACCTAACACCAACACATTATCTAATTAACACGTTTTCTCAAATGGCCGAGGCTCGGGGACACCCATTTTGGCCTACCCACATAGGAGATGAATCAATGGCTGACTTTTTTTTGTGGGGGATGATCTCCTCACCATATAGATCACCCCAACAAAAAATCAGCCAATTCTGAAATTTCTAACCCCATCAAATGTGGTTTTCAAGTTATACGCTAAAAATTGACAGTCCATAATTCTTCAGCTAGCTTCTAGACCAGTCTATGAATATCAGAATAATTTGAATTTTTGTGAGGATGATCTCTTCACCATAGAGATCATCCTCACCAAAAATCAGCCATTGATTCATCTTCTATGTGGGTACGCCAAAATGGGGGTCAAATGGACGTCCCCCGAGCCCGACCCTTTTCTCAAAAACACTGCATTGAAGAATTGGACAGATGGACACAAGTAAAATGTCAATTTGTTGAGGGCTATTTTGTCAAATCCATGATTAGCGGTCGGGTTTGATGCTGGCCGCAGAGAGGGGTAGTTTCGTTATTTCGAGAGAACGGGGGTTGTTGTTAACTTGTTACCATAGACGTTGAAACTGAAACAGGACGTTGAACGGATCGCGTTGTTGGAGGGATATCATGTGGGACCTACACAAACATGAACTATTCGTGGGCGTGTCGGACATCCGTATGCTCTTTCCGTATACGGTCGCTTTACTATAATCTGACAACTGTTTATTAGAAAATAAATTATATTTTCGTAGAATAAAACAGGCCCATTAAATGTACGGATCTCAGATAAATCAAATTAATTAGTCTAACTGTCTAACTAATAAAGAGTCGTGCTCTCCCGCGAACAACCGGACAAAAATTGTACGGTTAAGGCTATTGACCTTTGGATCGAGTAAATCTTACCTGACCACCCACAGTATAATCCACGTGGCAATTTCTTAGAGGACAATGACCGCATGGATGTTTGGCCAATCCCCAGGTGGACCTGATCAGTGATTTTTAAGCGTTAAGTGTTAGTTGAAGTCATTTTCATGGGTTGATTTTAACTTAGTAATTTGAGCATTATTTACAATTATTTGGGTACAAAGATCCAAAGGTTTGAAATCACTAATCATGTTGATTTTTGGTTTGTAGGTCAACTTAGGGATTGGCCAAACATCCATACGATCAGTCCTCTAAGAGTGTACCACGTGGCTTATATTGTGGGTTGTCAGGCAAGTTTTACTCTGGATTCAAGAGATCGACGCAGTTATTGCCTTATACACTGCGAATATATTGAATCCAATGGTCCAATAGCATGAAACCGCACATTTTTTTTCTCCGGTTATCCGCGGGAAAGAATTTTCCCATAAGGAAATTAATTAAAGGTGGCTGGTAGTTGGTTCTAGAAAAAAAAGTCTGATGGAGAATATTTGTTTTTTCTTTTTTTTTTGGCTAGATAAGAATATTTGTCATTTTATTAGCCTAAGAACATGGCTTGGGGGATGAGAGTAATGAGACCACGTGCATAGTGCAGATCTCCTTCAACTATATGTATTGGACTTTAGGTCTAGCCCATTTGCATTATATACAGGGGCCCATTGGGATAGTATACTAGACAGAGGCCAAGCCCATTTAAATAAAGGCCTTCAAAGTAAGCCAATGAATGGACGGGCTTTAAACCTGTTAGACCGGCCGAGCCCATCTTACAAACATAACTGGAGTAATGGTGGTCGACCTTGTTTGTTAGTTACGATTATATATAATTATTATAAGACGGTTATAATTGTAGGTTTTCTCGTTAATTTCTATTATTTTAAAACTAATGGGGGCCACGTGCACAGCATGTGATTGAAGGAGAGGTGCTGGGGTTGTTATGTGTTGTCATGAGGTAGTTATACATTTTGGGGATTATATTAGAAAGAACTTTTCAGAGATTCGCTGGCCCTTGAAGTCCCCCTCCCAAAATGTCTGACAAGTACCCCTTGCATGTTAATCACTAACCATGCAAGGGCTGGACGCGGGTTGGGTTAAGGGAGTTGGGGTACGTGTCAGACATTTTGAGACTTCAAAGTCTCAAATTTAACAACTGATCGGCCCACAACTTAAAAGGGTGAGCTCCATTATAGTATAGGAAGTAAATATAAAGAATGTTTGCTAGAAATGAATTTTATAGTGGAAGGTGCCAGCTTGCTCAGTTGGTAAAGTGTGTGGGTGATAATACCATAGACATGGGTTCAAAACCCGCCTTTACCGAGTTACTGAACTTTTTTTAAAAAAGGCTTACCTATAAAAATAAAAAAGTTTTATAGTGACCAAAAATGCATTTATTTATATTCAAAGTGTACTGCATATTATAAGGATGTTTTTGAAAATATGGTTAAATAAAAATAAAATTGTAAAATTAAGGGATAGTTTTGGGCCCACTTACCGCAGGGATGTTTAGCCCACTACCCTGGGTGTGGGTATCTACCACGTGGCGGGTATCATAGTTTTTGGCAGCGCAGACTGTTAATTCTTGTAATATTTTGGTTTGACATTCCATTAAGATACCTTAATATTGGGACCAGTAATGGTGGCAGACAGAATCAGCATGTTCTCTCTTTCCTCTCATCCAACTTTTTTCCGAGAGGGAGATAGGGGTATCTTCAGAGAGCGGTGATCCCATGTTGCCGTCACCAATCACCATGGCTGACTCCAAGGTGATGCATCGATCCAGTCGAACTTTCAATGGCCAAAATTGTACCTCGAGCTCCAATGAAAAATAGACACGATATGCATCTCCATGGCGACTCCAGTGGTGAAGGCTTCATGGGATCAGTAATCATTTTCAAAAGCAGGAATGTATTGGGACCCCACAAGGAGAAAGTCAGTGTTGACATTCCCCACCCAGGTTAAAAGTCAAAACCCTTCCCATGCAACATGGACTCACAGATATACATGCATGTAGACGAGGAAACATGGGTTATTCTTGAATCTTGAGAAGACTGGGAATCCTTGGTGATGTAAGCAAAAACGACAGCATCGATCACCGGCCTACCCTTCCTTCCTTGTCGTGTTGACACGTGGAGGGGGTCGATGGTTTGAAACTGGTTGGAACGGAAGCAACTAGAAGATTCTAGTTCGCAAGTGGGCCTCCAAAAATGTCTGGATTACTACGAATGTTTTAGGTCAAAGGGGTGACTGAATCAACAAGTAGACTAGAGGTATAAAAGTCAAAATCCAAGAAACTTAATGCTTTTGAGGAATAATTTCAACCAACAAGTTGAGCCATTTCTGTTTCCTCCCTTCTATATAAATACCTCCCAACCCCCACCTTCATCCCCAATTAACTCCTCTAGTCTTTGCCTCTTCAGTGCATAACAATCACCATGGACAACAGACTAGAGTCTTCAGAGTCTGTTAGGTATAACCTCTCTCTCTCTCTCTCATTAGTCTTGTCGTTAGAGTGTTGTTTGGCTGTGCGACCAGCATTCCGTTTCTAAGAAATGTCTTAAATGGCTGTTTGATTGCAACTAAAAACACATATTATTAATTCAAGCATGTGAGAAAATAAAGGCGTATTTTCAGGTGGAAATGAATTCTCACATATCTGGATGGGAAATGAATTCCAGGCTTAATAGGGAAAATTATCCAGATTTAATTGCTTGGTAGGGAAAATTATACAGATTTAAAATGACTATCTAACAATGGACAGTAGTGTTTTCCCAAGGAAAATACAATTTTCTCACTTGGCAATCAAACATGCTCTTAGAGTAAAGTGGCCTGGTTAGTCAACAAGTCTCTTGCAGCATTTGTTTCTCAGCATGACATCTGTCTACAAACATTGTGGAGTAATTAAGTTGACTTAATTCTAATTAACTAATAAGCTTCATGGTGACCATATTGGCATTAATTATCAAACTGCAGTTTTTCTCAATATATGATCTCAAGAGAACTTACCTGGTGAGAGTATATGGCAACCAGGAACACATGTGCAGCATGCTTCAAACAGTTTGTTAGAAAGGAGCACCTAGTGGAGCACATGAGGTCCTCATATCACTCAGTTCATGAACCCATGTGTGGGATTTGCCGAAAGCATTGTCGATCATTCGAATCGCTAAGGGAGCATCTTATGGGTAAATCGATCTCAACATAACTATATACACAACCATTTAGTTTCCTCTTATATGCTCAAATCAAAAGGCTTACTTCTTTACTTAATTTCCCAGGGCAATTGCCAAAGTTAGAATGTTATAGTATATTTAGTGTCCAAGGATGCAACCTGTGCTTAACCATTCTTGATAGTCCTAATGCTCTTACAGTTCACCGACCGACGTGCCAACTCTCACAGGTAAATTACCTGTACTGTAAGTTTGATTATCTGCCAAATTTTAGTCATGTTCTAATGTAATTAACTTTGTTTTTTGTGATATTTTTTCTTCTATATAGGGACCGCTTTTTCAATTGGCGAACTTATACATACATGAAAATTTCAAAATCGACAATGGAAGAACAAGAGGTCCACGAGTAGTTTCCCTAGCTTGCAAAATGGTTGGTGGTGGAAGCGATGGCTCGCTAGATCTTTGTGCAAGGGTGTGTCTCATTGATGAGGATGAAAACATCGTGTTTCATACTTATGTCAAGCCCCAGATTTCCGTGACGAACTATAGGTATAGAGTAAAAAACATGGCCTATATCATGAATTTTTAGATTCTCAATTCTTTATTTAATTTGACCATGGCATAAAATTCAAAAATTAAGGTATGAAATGACTGGCATGCGACCGGAACACTTAAGGGATGCAATGACAGTGAGGGAAGCGCAAAGGAAGATTCAAGACTTCTTGTGCAATGGTGAAGCAGTATGGAAGATTCGTTCCAGAGGTGGAAAAGCAAGGATTCTAGTGGGACATGGTTTGGATCGTGACCTTGATTGTTTAGGAATGGATTATCCTGCACACTTGATCAGGGACACAGCCAAATATCCTCCCTTGCTGAAAACAAGCAAGCTCAGCAACTCACTCAAGTACCTAACACAAGCATATCTTGGGCAAGTATCCTACACAGCTAAATGTGCATTATACTTGAAAAAATAATTTGATTTCTATAGCAAAAAATGACATACTTTGATTTAACAGGTATGATATTCAAACGGGCGGGCAAAACCCTTATGAGGATTGCGTAAACACAATGAGGCTTTACACTAGAATGCGATGTCAAGTTCATCAAGTGGAGGACTGTCCGATGGCTACTGACGCACAAAACTGTAACAATTTTGCAACCTGGAGGCAGAACGAACTCGAACGAATGACCCCCGATCAATTATTGGAGATTTCAAGGTCTGATTACTATTGTTGGTGCTTGGACTCCAAGAAAGTGCAGGCAGGAACCATGAACACCAATTTGTCCTAAAACATGGGACTTCAACGATCGATAGGAAAGAGCAATAAAAACATGTCCTTTGCCTTACAAATATGAAGTTCTCCATGGACTGTTAGATAATTAGTCCACGTTATGAATGCATGTCCTCGATCAAGCTTCTAAACTTTGATATGAAGTTATTATTACAAATTAGTGTTCAAATCTTATAAAAATATTGTTTTCAGCATTTCCATTATTTGAAAATCGACGGTGTAAGGGGTTGTGATCAAGGAATTAATAGCACCAGTAGTTCAACTACTAGCATTTAGCAAACGCACGTGCCCACGCACGCGCCCACCGCACGCGTACGTGCAGACGCAAAGATATTTTGAAAATGCGTGTATAAGATGGATTAATTGTCCTTCATGTGAATCTTCTCCGGTGTCTAGCTTTGGTCTTATCATGTAATGCTTTCCCAAATATATGATACTCTTATTGTCACAATATAATTGGACTCCATTCTGCTTCAATCTCAATCAATCCTTGCGTTCGAGAAAAGAACCTACTTGCTCTGTCGGTCGGGCAGTGCACCTTAATGAGAGGAACCCGCAAAGCCTGTCCTTTCCTGCTTCCTCGCTCTGCTTGCTTTCAAACCCAAGCTAATCCCTTTAACCATATAAATTCCTTAAATGCCTCTTTAGTTGTGGAAAGTGCACCAGTGGCGGAGCCGGGGGGGAGGGGGGGTTGGACTTTGATCATTCCCTCACAAAGAAGGCCACATGGCAAATCTTTTGGGACGACAAAACTGACTCCCTTGGTGGACCTATATAAGCACAAAAATACAGCTTGATTGGTGATTCCCAGCCACTTATTTCGAGCACTTTTTGCTGGGTCATTTTTTAACTGTTGGATTCGAGATTTTTTTGAGTAACTGTGTAGGCCCACCAAGAGGTGAGCGAAACATTCATGAAGTCAGTTGCGCCGGACAAGGCACTCTGCAGAGGGGAAGGTTCAAAATTTTCTCCTTCCCGGTAGGAGCAAAAAATTTCCGAACATTCATAGGGTCAGGGGCCCCGCAAGTCTCTCCCACGTTTGCAGCCTAGTTTTTCTGCAGTTCTGTATATTGTGGGTGCGCAATGCGCATGTCGCGTTTTTTTTTTGCATGCAAGAATTAATGCAAATATAGACAGGAGTTAGCGCACTGCTTATGTCTGACCCCAGGAGCCCCATTTTTCTGCCCGCTCTCGGCAGTTGTGTTCTCGGCCGTGGATTTTGATAATCAACGGTGATTGATAGCGTGTTAAAGCTCAGAAACAAGCATGGTTAAACCTCATAAATCGTGTCGAAGTATCTTGGTACCCACATAGCCCTCTCTCAGAAGTAGTCTATATTGAGCCCACCAATCGGTTGGTGTAGATTCAACCAAATCCAGTAGTTTGGTAGCTCGAAGAGACTCTAGATGAGCCTCTTAAGTCTATGGGTCTCTGGGCTCAAGTATGGGATAAGGCCCGTCTATGGTGGGCTCATGTAAAAATGCACTATAACAAGAATAAAAATCAATATATAGATAGTTAAGATACCCTCTCCAACTCAAAATAGAAGGTTTCCTCTGCTAAGGGATTCTCCCAATAGAATTCATTTTTCAAGAATCTCTAGTCTTACAATAGACTCTAGGGCAATAATGCATTGCGACAAGTATTGTCAAGCTAATATGCCCTCAGAGTCTATCCGCAGAAAATGTGCACATCAAAAGGTGTAAAGGTTAAACAATGAGAATCGTGTCAAGCACAATCAGCATGATCATTAGATCACATCCTTGCATTCATTGAGATCATTGAAGTCCATGAATTCACATTATTTTGAAGCCTTTCATCGAGCATCTTGCATGATGTACTCATAGTGCCACCCATCATCAACGACCAACATATGGGAGTCTCGTGGCCAACTAACCTACCACCAGTACTGTTTAATTTGGACTTAAGTGTCCCTCACTTATTCTTGTGATCTAAAGTTGAAGAAAATGGGTATGTCATCTTTTTCATAATATACTGCTTAGGTCTTGACCATAAACCGAGTCATGGAGTATGTCAACTTTTTCAAAGGGAGTCCATATTCGCGCACCCCATTTCTTGTAGGGGTAGACACCAAGTCAGGGCACACCCCAAAAAGAGAAATGTCTCTTTAAAACGAGTAAAACTTGGCTGACCAGCGACCACCACAATATGAGCTACGTGGCACATTTTTAGAGGACAGTGACCGTATGGATGTTTGGATAATCCCTAGGTGAACCTACAAACCAAAAATCAACCTAGTTAGTAATTTCTAAGCATTGGATTGGAATCATTTTCATGAGTTGATTTTAACCATGGAAACTTGAGCATTATCGACCATTATTTGAGGTAAAAGATCGAAAGGTTTGAAATCACTAATCAGGTTGATTTTTGATTTATAAGTCCACCTAGGGTGGCCAGACATCCATATGGTCACTGTCCTCTAAAAATGTGCAACGCAGCACATCTTGTAAGTCCACCTAGGGAGGCCAAACATCCATATGGTCAGTGTTCTCTAAAAATGTGCACCACGGCTCATCTTGTGGGCAGTCCCCGGTTTGTCTTAAAGTCCGCCCTTTTTTGGAATGTCAAATTGTAAAGAAAACATAGGGGTATGTCAAAAATCCCCTTTTTTTGGGTAGGCACCCGAACCCGAAAAAACTCAAAATCTTCTTACCATTCTGGTGTTCTTAAATTCTAATCCATGAACCAAATCTATTTCTCTCAATCGTCCTTGTCAAAGTAGACCTTTGATTCGTATGGTTAAAATCACCCAATCACATCCAAGAGGTGATATGCACCAATCATATGTTATACGTCACAAACAAAAATTGGGAATGCAGCTAAATATGCACAAATTACAACATATTGCTTCTCTCTTGAGAGAAATCAAAAACTTACTATTGAATCTCTTACATTATGTTTCTCTCTTCCTCTCTGTACATAATTCAAGAACCCTTTTGCATTATCATTTTCCTCTGAAACATAGATCGATGGAGAGGGGAAATGGTGGTTATGATTAGGTATAGTTGCGTGTACAGAGGTTATATCCGGAGATAAGAGAGCTGAAGGCGAATGCCGAGAATGCCAGGAAAGACATCCCCACTGAGGCGCTCGCCATCTCTGTGAACTCGTCTTTCCCCCAATTGGTCTGCCAGTCGTCCACCCGAGTTGCCGCCGATGATGAGGCGGACATCAGAAGGTACGTCAATATCTGTCACAGTTCAACCAAATATCTTTTTTGTAAACTAAGATTTCAAAGGATGTTGTCTCACAGACAAAGATCAGGTGCACACAGATCAATATTTTCATGGCTCAAGGGTCGTGATGTGAAAAAGGTATACCTGAGATCTTTTGAAATGCGACATCAGGGCCTACAGACGGCATGGATATTTAGCTCACCCCTTAGTAGACATTCATGCCGTTGGTCTTAGTAATAAAAAAAAATGGATGAATTCAACGGCTATAAGAACGCCTAAAAAAGTACTAAAATCTAGTAGTTAGAGATTACCAATCAGGGTGATTTTTGGTATGTGTATATCCACCAAGCTGTGGGATAAACATCCATGCGGTCAGTGGGCCTAGCGGTGACTGACAAAACTCGTGCTTCCGCATTTGAAAAAGTTTCAGGCATACCATGTTACACTCTTTTTTTTCCAATAATTAATGACATTGCACATCAGATCTAGACCACTCATTCGGTAGACCATCTCTTGCTCTAGCCGTAAGCAAAAACCACACCAATCAGATGGTTCTAACTTATAACTACCATTGTTAATTGCACCATTTGAACACACAGATGAACTATCTGATCAATAAGTTAGAACCATCGATTTAATAAGTCCCGGATGCTGACTAATCCAAGAGGTGGGCTCACCAAACGACGGTGTAGATTGATGAGATTGTTTGAACAAATTAACGAAAAGAAGTCAGTTTTAGTCACCCGATACTCAACACCGTTGGATCATAAATCCTCGAGGTGCCTGTCAATCCACAACTTCAAATATGGGGTTTAGGATCTAACGGTGTTGAAGTAAGGATCCACTATGCAGTAGACAATTCGCAAAAGATGGAAGGCAGTCTTAGAAATACTTGCCTGATCCATGGAGAAATCAAAATAGTAACGGAGGTGATGCGGGATAATGTGTTTCAGTGTGATAAAAAAGTAGGCCAGATCGTACGCCTGGAACCCGGAGTAAACAAATCCTATGACATTCACGGATAAACAGTACCTGCAAATGATCACATAGAACTGCTCAAAAACCAAATCTACCGACAATTCCATGACCATGAAAATAAAATATTTGTTCCAAAGTAGTTATGGATTTATGGGCTAATAATCGTGTTTTTCTTCTTCTTGTTAATGGAATTTTTAATGTTTAAAGAAGGAAAACCTAGAAATTCAAGAAGAAATTAAAAGGGTTTAAACCCTAAGAACTAAGAAGACTAACCTGTACTCCTTGTATCGATCGAAGGAATCACCGGCCCAACCCTGCGTTTTATCGGCGGCCATGACCGAGAACGAAACCAAACAGAACACAAGCGCACAAACCCTAAACCCTAGCGCGGCCTTCTTCACCATCTTTTCCCTCTTCTCTCTCGTAAGAATTGACGACACCGCCCTCGATCGCCGGTGACCACCATCCTCCAAGCCAACGCCGAGGCCACTGGAGAAACCGTCTCCCAGTCCCCTGTGATCCACCTTCGTCACAACCGAAAGCTCCTCTCGCATAGACCGATTCACCACAATCACCGGCGATGTTGGCTTAGCTTGCACGCTTTCCGGTGGGTAATCCAGCGGAGGGGCTGGTTTTCGCTCTTGTGCAGCAGGAGATCGGATGGATGAGAATCCGTGGGAGTGTCGATCCATAGCGACAATCGCCGTCGTTTGAGTCTTGAAATCTGGTGGATTTCCCGGTGGGGGTTCTGGCGGAGAAATTGGTCTTTCATCTCGGTGAGATCGAAGAGGTGAAGAGTCCATTTGAGTATCTAGGTTGAAGTGGTGATGTTTTCTTTTTCCATTATTTTCTGGTTTTATAAAAACTAAAAAAGCGTCGTTTGATTGAAGTTGGAAGCGTTGGAAAAGAAAAAGGGTGTTTGAGTGGGGTTCGGAGTTCGAACTGTAGTCGTAGAGAAGTTTACTTTTTAAGTATTGGGAGGACCACCTCGCCACCCACGGTTCTTGCTAAAGATTCTGATAAGTCCACGCGTCAATATATAAATTACAAGCGTACAACAGAGTTACAGAACATTTTCCATCTTGAATACAGGGACACAATATAAGCCACGTGACACACTTTTACAGGACTCTGACCGTATGGATGTTTTCCTATCCCATGGTGGACCTACAAACCAAAAATCAGCCTGATTAGTGATTTATAAGTGTTGCATCTTTGTACCTCAAATACTGCTCAAATTCCCACAGTTGAGATCAGCCCATGAAAATAAGTCCAATCCAAAGCATATAAATCACTAATCAGTCTGATTTTTGGTTTGTAGGTCCACCATAGGATAGGACAAGCATCCATACGGTCAGAGTCCTGTAACAGTGTGCCACGTGGCTTATATTGTGTCCCTAACATTTTATCTGTCATTTTATATCTGTCGACAAGCCCGACCCATTTTAACTCCTCCAACCCTAAAATACAAGCAAAAACAATTACCAACTAGGAGTAAAATTCGCTGACCATTGACGGTGCACTGACTGCCAACAATATGAGTGACGTGGCTCATTTTAGAGGATACTTACCATATGGATGTTTGGCCAATAGCTAGGTGGACTTACAAACCAAAAATAAACCTGATTAGTCCTTTCTCAGCGTTGGATTGGAGTCATTTTCATGAGTTGATTTTAACCCTGAGACTTTGAGCATTATTGACCATTATTTGGGGTACAAGGATCCAAAGGTTTGAAATAACCAATCGGACTGATTTTTGGTTCGAAGAAGTAAAATAATCTATGGATGATTTTAAAATTAAAAAAAAAAACTAAAATTTTTTTTTTTTTTTTTTTTGAGAAGTTTAGAGTTAGTGGACCCACCAGTCTTTAATAGCAAAAACAATTATCCGGAAAACAAAGACTAACCGCGGCACCGGTGAGAATAGACATTTTGATATAGATTGAGACCCTGATGGCCACAAAAGAATTGACTAGAGATAAAATTGAAGCAGGGAATAAGATTCCTGACATTTGGGATAAGGCATAGATGATGATGAACCTTAGATAATTCGAATAAGGCGCAATTTATAACCATTATGATTTTGATAGCTCTAGAACTACCATAACGATGGTGCGCCAATCTGAGAAAAAAAAAATAAGTAGATTGAGATCTATGGTGGAATCTACAAGACTATTTAATATGGTAACTCGCAGTCTACCAAACCAGCCTCTATTAATAATTATGACAATATGTTATCAATTATCATTTTTTTTTTTACACCACCACATTTGGGTGTAATTTAACTCGAACAAGTTCAATCATCATCTATGCTTTATATCAACAGTGAGACATCTGCTCTTGGGGGTCGATTTTGACAACCATTGGATTCTCGAAATCAACACCCTAGAGCAGATGTCTCAGGCGTTGGTCCCCAGATCCTGACCCTTTTATATTTTACTCTCTTCTCTTTAAGGCCTTCAACTTTCACCAAATACAACTTCAATGAAAACTTAAAAAGAGCACGACCCAAAAATCAAAAAAAAAAAAAAATTTAAACAAGTGGGTGCTCAAGAAAGACAAAAAATGATTCACTAAAATTTAGAGCTACCAAAAAGTCCTTTTAGGTTTCTTTGATGATAGGCTTCCTTTATAAAGTTAAAGATTCTTGTTAGTGTATTGCATGATCTCACCTCCATAACCTTTCAACTAAGCTTAGGAAAAAAGAAAAAAAATCATACACTTAAAAATATGGCAAAAAAATTGGGCATCCATGCAAAAACCCTTTAAAAGGGATTTTCAAATACACTCTCCAATGAAAAATAGACGCACATGGGTTAGGACCCACTATTCGATGGGTCCCAACGTGAGAGTGCGTAACTCAAAATCAGCTTAGTGGATGATCATGTCCACCCAATCTAATGATTTTTTTTTCTAGACTCTTCATTTTGCCATGATTGATAAGATCATCATCCAGGATGATATTGTTAACCTACGAGGTGACCTCTGAAGTGGACCCGCCTAATGGTGGGCCTCACCCCCGACATCGCACACCCCAGCCCCCGCCTAGCGCTCTCCCCCCAAAAAGAGAAAAAACTTTGATGGCAAGGCCCTGTCATGGAGGCCGCATAATATGAGCCACGTGGCATACTCTTAAGAGGACTATGACCGTATGGATGTTTGGCCAATCCCTAGTTGGACCTACAAACCAAAAATCAGCTAGATTAGTGATTCCAAACCTTTGTACCTCAAATAATGGTCAATAATGCATAAATTCCCACGGTTAAAATCAATCCATGAAAATAATCCAATCCAACGCCTAGAATCACTAATCAGGCTGATTTTTGGTTTGTATGTCCACCTAGCCAATCATCCATACGATCAGAGTCTAAGAGTGTGCCACGTGGCTCATATTACGTGCTGTCATCGGCTTCCATGACAGGGCCCTGTTATCAAAGTTTTAAAAGGCATGATGAATGAGAGAAAATATTTTATGGGGTAACTCTGCTAAAGGCTCCTTTAGCAGAGACAAATCAAATGCTGACACATAGGCACTTTTTAAATCGTAGAGAGAAAAAGTGAAAGTGATTCTTAGCATTTCATTGGTCACTGCTAAAGTAACCTTTAGCAGAGTCACTCCATTGAATATACAGGCCAACAAGAAAAGCATACTTCACAAAAAAACAGAATCCTCGAGTTAATTGCTAAAAGGAACAAGAAATTCCCTTTCCCAGTTTCATTTTTGAATTCCATTTTCTCTCTGTTTTCAATATGGAGAACGACTAACTGTAATTTTAATGGAGTGTTAATCCATTGTCCAAGAACTGCATGAACAAACCCAATTCATAACCCGAAAAAAGTTGCATAATGGATTGCTTTTTGATCGTCAATTAACTTACGGGTAAACGTCAACAAGTTCTATGATCCATGGCTAAATCACCTTGTCGGTGCAAATTTGACCCATGGCCCATCCAAATTGCAATGTCCCAAATTGGATGGCTCGGACTGACAAGCATCATGCACCAGAAGAATAGATAGATATAACAGTGGAAAGATAAAGAGGAGAGCAAACATGAATCCTGTCACATGGAAAGAAGATTTAGCTGTATTGCGGATTATAGATACAGTTTTCAAAACATCGTAGTTCTTAAACTTGGCATTCCATGGTTGGCCGGCCGCAAGATGATTTACAACCCAGAAAAAGAAACCCCTGGAAAATTACATTGAAAGATCTTACACTGTAGGGTAAACTGCATCCGTGTCGATCAAAAGACACGACGAATCAAAAGCCTCTCCTCTGTGTACAGATGCTCTCTTGATTTCTGCCTAAAAGGACCACATGTGTTGCCGAAGGGGAGTCTCAGGTCAAAACACACATGTATCACTCAGGTAGTTTCAAACGGTTGAACAACATAAGGAAGCTTTGCTCAGAAACAGCACAAAGGAATCCGAGGTCTGCGCCTCTGAAATATGGCCCCATGCCCTGATAAAACCATCAACAGGGAATCAAAACTACAAAGATAAGTCACTGGTAATAATTTGACTTGCAACTCATGCAAATAAGATCAGTTGGATGGTCACTAGGACAAGATGCGTATAAAACATGTAATTACTCTTAAAAGTATGTAATTCATAATGCAGTCGTAAACAAAACGCTATACTTTCTTATCCCTAGTCCAATCAAAGTGCAGCTTCATGGATATCAGAGGATCCTAAACATCTGATGAATTGCATTCTTTGGGATGGTAGATAACAATAATAATTCTGTTGACATCCACGATTACTGATCTATCAGATGGTTAGGATTACGCGGGCTGTGGATATGGCCGATTCAAGAGGTGACACATCTATCAGAAGGTTGGAATCAATGACATGGCCCAATGGTTGCATGCTAGATGTGAGGAAGAATGGAGTCCCCACGATGTATTATATTATAGAATGATAAATATTTGAGTATTAAAGGATTGCTTACAAACTTCCTGAAATTCTTTTACCTTGCCGCTAAGCTGTAGTAGTTCACCATCAACCCATTTTGGATTTCGGAACCCAAATTCTGCTATTCTTCCTTGACCTTTGTAACTTGCGACCTGAATATACAGTTCTCGAGATCAGTTCTCCAAGGTTTAAAGGAGGCCGTTTTAATGGTATAACGGACTGAGGGTGTTACCGTTAAAACCGTTAAAACAGATTCTAACGGAACATATTCTAACGGACGGGCAAAAATGGAAAAAATGGAATTTAACGGGAAAAATGGTGCTGAAATTCAAATTTCAAAATTTCAAATTTTGAAAAAACGAAATTTAACGGATTTTAACAGAATTTAACGGAAATAACGGCCTATTTTTCCACAAAATTTTCCAGATTTTAACGGCTGTTAAAACGATTTTAACGGCCATTAATTTCTAAGCGTCAAAACGGTTTTTAACGTAACGGGCTTAGGGCGTTACCGTTTAAACGGTGTTATTTTAAACCATGGCCATCTCCAGAAAAATCCAATGAACCAATGTAGAAGTAACCCCAAGGAAGAGAACAGCTGAGCTAATGACCACTAAAATGGGTGCACTGTACTAGCAACTCCACACAATATTCAGTGTTGCAACTCCAGAACCTTATTTTAAATCGAATTTTGAGATATGGAGTGATTTTTGACACAATTTGACATGCTATATTTTTCTCCGTTGGAGCTTCTACATTCACATGTATTGGGCAACAAAAGTCCCAGCTTTCCTCTCAAAAAGAAATTTAAGGAATGGTTTGATGTTTGGAAATTTGAAATATGATGTTGACAGCTCCTACTTTCAAGATATTTGGCCAATGCTGAGCATTTTGAAAGCCGGTCATGATACCCACATCCCAAGGTGCCTCTAGTGCTCAATAAATGAATGAAAAAAGAAATAGGAAACAGGAAAATGAGAAGGAAAACCAAGAATAATTACCACTCCTAGTGCATCTGGATACATCCCCCGGTTGGGGAGGCGATTGCCCCTCCCAATTTTAGCACGAAATGTAACCTGCAAAAAGAAAAATAAACGGTTGACTTAATCAACACATACATATATCTATCTATGTAAATAGTAAACCAGGTCTAATAACTAAGTTAAAATAGCTACGAACCTGGCCAGCAGGAACATTGAGATCCCCGGTCAGCTTTACTGCCTCAACATACTCAAAGAATTCAACGTCTGAGCTCTTGTCCATGTCATCTGCACCACGCCAGTGGCCAAACTTACGCCTCAACTGTACCACCTCAGTCTGATAAGGGCCAAAGGCTCCCACATATAAGCCTGCACTTCAACCAGTGGTTCTTATCCTCAAATAAACCTGTTATTCTCCATATGAGAAGTCAATAATGTAGAGAAGCAAAATTACCGTCAAATGGATCTAAATCATCGTTGGAAGTGGTGATCCGACTAAAAGATGTATTCCCAGATAGTTTATTTCGCTTTTGAGCCCGACTAACAGCAAGCTTGACAATCTCACGCACATCTCTAGAAACCTAAAATAGAGTTAGCAATTGATCAATTAATTCTCAAGAAAACATTTTCTGACATTAAGAAGAAATGAACTTTAACCATGATGGAATTTCCTTGACAGGTAGAATACTGAATACCTTGATAAGAAAACAGAAATATTCCCCAAGATGAAGTCTATTAAGAAAGAGAAAATTAAGCCTCTATTATGAGTGAAGTGATTTCCCTGTATAACCCTAGTTCTTCGTGAAATTCACAAAAGTTAGGCCCATGCATCTTCTTCGGAGCCGTATTGCTAGAAAAGCTAACAAGCTCAAATATCTAACATCTCATTTTTCTAAATCAAAATAGAAGTATTGTATTTGAACTTAACTCACCTTTGAAGAAGCCTTATCTACACTCCATAAGGCCTTGGCAACATCAAGAGGCATGAGCTCAGAAACCCCCTGAGCTGCAATAGCTGCCACTTTGACCTTAGACACTTTACTATCTCCAACATCAGTATCGGAGTTTGTCCTGGGAACATGGAGCACAAAAGAATCCCTTTCCATATCCTTTATTTCGGCTGGAAGACGCACATAATCATCTTTTGAAGGTATATCATCCTTATTATGTAATACCCCACCAATAAAAAGCTTCATAGCCATACTACTTCCCTCATCCATTGAGTTGGTACCTCCCCCCATTTGAGCACCCTCACGCTGAATATCATCTAGGTTACCAACTTCATCTTCAGAATTTTCGGCAGAACTTCCATCATCTTCCTGCATTAACTGCTCCACAGAGTCATTATCCCCTATTATCTCCTCTGGAATGTTGACATTCATGACTTTAACTTTTAATCCCGGAATTTTATCTTTAAGAAAATTTATAACACTTTTAATCCCTTCTTCACTTGCATCCTTAATATTTATGTTCTTCTCCTCGCTTCTTTCTCCTCCACCTTCTTCGTTCCTTCGAATCTCTTCCATAGACAAGTTTTTAGAGTTGGGAATTGATGGACCCTCTGTTGGTTTTGATGGTGACGATGTGGATTCTGATGAACTTCCTTTGGCTCGCTGCAAGAATACTACCTGTCTAGAGATAAAGAGTATCAGAAGCAATTGGCATAACTTGCAACAAGAAGCTTAGAGCACCTGACAGGTAGATCTCCTTAGGACTGAGTCTCTACCAATGACATACATGTTCACATGGAACACCCAAGGGGTAGGACTTATAGGTCCTAACTAGAAGGTCGACTAAAATGGAAGATCAGATGATCTAAACCATCCATCCTGTAAACTTTTTTCTGGACCGTTACCAATTTTGGACATCCAAAAGAATGCAATAGATTGGACAGTTGGCCGTTGGAATCATTCGATTGACTCATTTTCTTGCTTAGAGAATCTCCTAAATAGGACCCCACAAATGGTAGGTCTCACTGCCCCCACATGTTCACCACATGTACTGCACACCGTTTGTCAATTTGTGACCAGTCTTAGGGTCTAGATTTTCTTGGCTTGCAAAATAATAACTGAAGTGCAAAGGGTATTTTAGAGAGTTTCAGAGACTCGATGGAATCATTTCACACTGGTACAAGCAACATATGAATTGGGTATTGGCGAAATCCAAATAGTTTCAGCCAAGTCAAAACAAGGTATTTTGCAAGTATACTGAATCAGCCCATCCTAAATGTTTTCACTTCACAATAACCAGTTCAAAACAGTATTGGCCATCGTAACAGACTCATAAGTGGATTTTGCACCGTGTGAGATTTCAATTCATGATGTGATACAAATGAGATTATTTATCATCTAGTAAGCAACATTGGTAAATTACCTGCATTATGTATGTCTGGTTGGCATCTTTGATGACAAAAATCTCAAACAAGGGGGTCCCAGAAGATGCAGTAACCAATTGTCTGAAACAAACAATCATCACTAGTGTGTTTCATTGGGGGTCAGAAATTAGCCAGAACCAGAAAGTCTTTCTACCTTGGAGTAAAACTCCTGGCCACAAATCTGCCTACACCAGGGGTTATTCGCACTACCCTGCCAAAGGGATCTTCAGAATCCTTTGAACAGCCAACCCACCAGCCTACCTGCAAATAAGATTAAAATTTATTAGTTAACCCATACCAAAACTTAATCTACAGATGCAGATGTGTAACGTTGCCATATATGTAGCAGTCTAGTTGAGATACATCCCTGTATAAAGCGCTAAAGAAATACCATTGAGGGGTACACATCTGAAAACATAAGGTGTGCGACTGAGTTCGCAGTATGAGAATAAAACAAAAGAAAATTCCAACAGAAGTTCAGTTAATAGGAACTGTCTATATTGAATATGGGTTGGGCTCGGGAGTTGTCTATTCTGACTCGCCTTTCCACTCGTGTTCTCAGGCATGGATTCCAAGAATCCAACAGTGGTTGATAGCGCTGAGCTGGCATTCACTTTTTGCCAAAGCAAAACCACTGTTGGATTCGTGAAATCCACAGCCAAGGACACAAAGGAAAAGATGAGTCCTCAGAGCCTGAGCCATTGAATATTTATATCCTAAATTGTCTAAAACTATTTCCTGAGATGGTTGGAAGTCCCATGTGAACTGTAATTACTGCTATCAAACGAGACATCTGAAGAGGAATCATGAAGCCAATCGAAGGAGATGAAGCTTGTCATCTGCCTAAGGTGAGTGCATACACACCATCTTACGAATAGATACACGATCTCTCAGCCATTAATGATGTTCGTTGGTGCATGATACACTGGTCACCAGTCCCATCTAGGCATGGCCTGCTTTCTCCGGTGGCCCCTCCAAAGATTGAGGCATTGAGCACCATATTGCAACTGCAGTCGTTAAATGTCCACATTTGATTTCGGTGTGTTCTTGATATAGTCAAGAATACGGGAACGAACACCATATTATGGCATATCCAAAGAGCATTGGTCACATGCACCATCATTACTCTAGGAAATTGCTTATTTACATTTGTTGTTTTGTAAAAGGATTCTTATTTCAAAAAGAATGTAATCAGAATAGAGAAAGTATTAAGAGTTGGTCCTTTAGGAGGGCTTATAGTTTCTATTTTAGGTAGAATTAGGACAAGACAAGGGTATTGTACAGCAATCTATCAATACATGTGTACTCCAATTTTGGAGAGTGGGTTAATATGAGAAGAAGAAATTGTTTGATTACTGCTGTTCTTTGTTTAGTGACGTGACTACTCTATTCTTTGTGTGGTGTGACTCCATACTAGTAGAATCCTAAGTGGTGAGATTCCACTTATCTCTTTCTATTCTTTATCTTTATTTCTCTGCAAAATTTCAAACCTAAGTTTCTTTCTTCTAGTTCTTCCAACACTTTCAGCCCATAAAAACCAATCCCTAAATCAGTCCCATAAAACCCTAACCTGAAATCATTCAAGGTCCTATCCGTGATGAAGATCATCCACAAGAGACATATGTAGAAGTTTTGACAATTCTTATAAAACAATCACCCATAGAAAAATCGGAGGTTGAACGTTCATCGTTGATTTTTGCAGATTTCTTATCAGAAGCCAAGGATGGAGTCAAGCAAGTACGATAAGGCCTGATTGCAAGGTTGATTGTGCAATTTATTTGAAGTCTAGAAGAAGAAAATCAAGGGTGACAAAAAATGACATGGAAGACACAAAGAAAGAAGTTAAAGAAGAACAAAAAACAGGGTGAAAAGAGAAGAAAGAAACAGAAGCGTAGTGATATTTACAGAGGGATTGACATAGCCAAAATACGGCAAGGAGCATCATGTTAAGCCTCTTTCGAAAAAGGCTTAATGATATTAACTATTTATAGTAAAATCGTGTTTTTATAGTAACTATTTTTAGTTACTAACTATTTTTATGATGATATTAACTATTTTTAGTAAATTCCTGCTTTACTATTTATAGTAAATCACGTTTTACTATATTTGGATGGGTGTAAGAGGTTCTAGAAGATAGTTGTAGAAGTTTTAATAATTTTAATAAGTCTAGGTTAGTGTTTATTTCCATTTTTGTTTTTGCAATTGGATTCTTATTTCAAAAAATAATGTAATTAAAATAGGGTAAACCTTAAGAGTCAAGCCCTAGGTCCTTTACAAGAGTTTCTAATTTCGATTTTAGGTAGAATTAGAATAAACTTAAGAGAAAACAAGGCTGTTGTCCAACAATCTATAGTTACCTATGTACTCCAGTTTTAGAGAGTAGAATGATATAAGAAGAAGAAATTATTTGATTATTGTTTTTCTTTGTTTAAGGGTGTGACTCCCCTATTCCTTGGTGGTGTGATTGCATCAACAACTCCTCATGTGTGATGTGACCCCATACTAGTGGAACCCTACGTGGTGAAACTCCACTTATCTCTTTCTATTCTTTATCTTTATTTCTCTACAAAATTTCAGACCCAAGTGTTGGAATAAAGATTTAATAATACGAAGATACAATCACACACAACACATAGATTTACGTGGTTCCCTCAAGATCGAGGTATGTCCACAGACTCACGCTGATTCCACTATGCTCTGAGGCAAAAGAAAACTCACAATACAATCATAATCGTCTCACAGAACTAAGTTATATATATAACCCCAAGGCAAAACTAGGGTTTCCATAACTTTTATGTAAAAGAAGATGTTATGTTATGTGGAGCTTGATGGTGCTAGAGTATTGTACATGAAGGCACGACACCGTGGCCCAGCTTCGCGCTGAGTTGGTTGGGGATTAATGGGGGCAGCACGCCCCATGTCTAAAGGGGGGGTTTGGTGCATCGCCCCAGAATCCCTTAAGGGCATTTTCAAACTTTTACATAGAGATACGGAAACCCTAGTTTCGTCTTCGGGTTATATATACCTCGGTTGATCAGAGATGATTACCAATTGTATTGTGAGTGTTTCTTTTTTGCCTCAAAGCATAATGGAATTGGTGTGGATCTGTGGACGTACCTCAATCTAGAGGGAACCACGTAAATCTGTGTTGTGGTTGTTTGCATCTTTGTCTTTTGTTTGTTTAATGTTATTTCTTCCCAACAGAAGAAACCCCAGGCAGGGTACGCATTGCCTCCCTACAACCCCCCCCCCCCCCAACGAGCTCACCGTGAAGCTCGACCCGCAATGTTGTGGCTTGATTTACAATACTAGCACCATCATGCTCCATAAAACATAACACTAAGGAAAGTAATGTATGGAAAAAAAAATCCATGCACCTTAGAGGTATCCAATAGCTAAATAAATATATGTAGATCTACGAAATGGAAGACTATAAAATAACTATAGTTATGTTTAAACAACCTAATAAAGTAGTGTATGGCGGAACACAACCCAAACCAACACTCTTTTAGGCATCGTCTATATATAAAAATCATTAAAATAAAAGGTGACACCATTGTACATGTCAAGATGTGCATCGAACGTTTGACCCACGTATTAGTGTCGACGCAGTAAAAATCTGTAGAAGTGCCATGTCATCGTTACATTGAATTCACTTAAATGTATCTAATATCTTTTATGTTTTCAATTTGGCACCCAAATTGAGTTCTTTAGGTCAACTCAACATACAAAATATCCAATGTTCATTCTAGTTCTCTAGTGCAAGATATGTTGACCAAGCAGCTGATAGTGGAAGGCCATGAATTAGGAAGGTTGTCCACCTTAATTTTTGTACCTTCCCAAATTCCACTTCCTAAGAATTATTAGCCACTTCTAGTAATCCTTGAAAACTTTACCATAGGGTGATGAACCTACACTTATAGTAACGCTAGTAGTTATGGAAGGCAACTTTTCAAACACAACTTTCTGGGCTTCTAGTGAAAATGGTGGTCCATAGGCTTGCAAATTGCCCTGATCGTATTCAGGAATTGAAGAGGGATCTTTAAGTCGGTTCTCACAATACACCATCTAGTGCTACTGAATTAACCAATTTGTTGGCCAAAAGTGGTGCAAATAGATCATACTTGTATATGGGGAACTATCTTCACTAATCTTTATGTATCTCTTTGCCTTCTAATAAACTTTTGTCACATGTTAAAATGAGGAAAGTGAAAGTAACCTCAAACAATTCCATCTCCCATTTCTTAAGTGTCTAAGTTTTCCCCTTTCACCAAAGGAACAGGAATTGAATCTAGTTATAAAGCAGATTATAAGTATTGAAGAGTAGGAAAGTTACCAGCCCGCTGCCTGTAAGCCCACACAGCCTTGATGCATCATGATAACGCTCTTCATCTATAGCACTCTGCCAATAACAGACATGTAAGATCAGAATCCATGGTTCTTGCACGCACAAATATTGCTAATGACCTATGTTACCCTGACACTGCAAGGAAACGAGACCGGTACAGTGAGGTTATTACACTTAAAAATGAAGCATCCAATACGGATACAGCACCATTTTGAAGCATATGAGTAACATAGCTAACCATTCAAACCTTGATCTAACCTTCAACTGGGACATAATTTCAGCTATGGTATCCTTTAATGATGCTTCAGCAATAGCCGTTTTCAGTTTCGCAGCTTCCTGGAAGTCCTCCTTCTCAATGGCGTCTTCTAGTTGAAACTGTAGATAGAAACCATTCAGAAGAATAGATAAGATGAGCTGAGAAAAATTATATTCATTTAAAAATGTTAAACCCAGCAAAAAATTTGATTACTATCTCCACGAATTTTCCCTATATGCACAGCTTACGTCAAGATGGATAGTTACATCAAGAATGTTGATTCATGTAAGTTGTGAATTGTTATAGATACGCATTACAGCAACGGGTAAACATGTAATGGTTCTATGTTTACTTATGCCACATGCAGAAGCAGAAATGCTTTAACATGAATGTTTACAAGGAAACATGAATGTTTAGTATTGCACATTCATATGGAAGCTAATTCCATTGCAAATGGAGACATCTATTAAGTTATCCGTTTTCCTTCTTTTCTTCATGGTAGGTATTACAGGCTCAAATGCATGACCTCAAAGTGTTACGAGGAGTACCATAAAGTTGACCTACAGCCATTTCTGCAAAGTTCTTTTTTCCAGTAACAAACGCTAACAGGTCCTCTGCTTCTCAAAAGGTAAGTTTCAATCTTAGCACTGACAAGTGACAACCATAAATCAAGCAATTTTTTTTATAAATCTTTTTGCAGTTACAGACCCCAATACCATGATGTCAGCAAAACATATCCTGCTAATTTAATTCAACCTTATAACTCAGGGTGAAATCATCATTTAGCAGTAACTAAGATCCACCTGTACTGTTACAATCCAGCAAACTGTTCCATAATCCAGTGATTGAAACAAAAGAAACCAAAACCCAGAAAACAGCATATAAATAGAGGTAAGAAAGTCACGAAAATTGGGTGCACTAATTCAAGACCACGTAAAGGTAAAAATTAAGGAAGAGTGACGATATGAAGGACCAGGCATTCAACCATGGAGATAAACAGTTTTCTGAGAGAAAGACTAAATGGCACCTTAAAAAAAACAGAAAACATAACCCAGAAGACATAAACTACAGATCATTAAGTAATTCAACCAACTTCTTCGATTAGGTAGGAAACACGCAGAAAACATAACCTATAAAAATATTTTCTGAGAAAAGACAAAATGGGTACCTTGAGAAATGACTTTTGCCTATAAATGTTCATAAAAGTTTTCTGGATCAACATTGTTTGGCTTACAAATCCTTTTTCTAGAAAACTTATCTGTGATTACCATACAGGGCGTAATATTGAAAAGCCAGTGGAAAGAATATAAAAAAAATTAGGAAATTCAAATAAATTGCCCAACTGGGTGAACTACCTTAAGAAACTACAAGGGAAAAGATGCAGAGAACACAAGCAATACAACATCTTCCGAGAGAAGGACGAAATGAGTACCTCGAAGAACGCACAAAATTCAAAATCAAGAAGACAGAATGTACAGATGATTATCTAAGAATTAAACTAATTGTCCGAATTGGGTGCAAAAAACCTATAAGAGAATATATTCAAAAAACCCAATCAGTACAACATTTTCGGAGAGAAAGACGAATTGGAAACCTTAAGAACAGATGCGAAGCTCTCGGCCTGTTCTATTTCTGAGAAATGGCGGGTCCAACGATTCCAATCCCAGTCAGAAGAATCGGTGCACCGGCAAGAAATGTTAGAATTCCGACTGTTTCTCGAAATGGGTCTGTTGAAGATCGAACCGTCGAGACTTAGATTGCTTTGCTTCTTCCCCAAGAAATCAAAACACAAGTGTCTCAAATGAGGTACTGACGGAGCTGCGGTTCGCATGCCCCATGCATGGGCTACCACCATCTCTACTCTTTCTCTGGTTCTCCTTCTGTGGTCTCTATCGCTATGCGCGTGTTCTTTGGAGAATTTATATCGATAGAGGCTTTTTTTTTTTTTGTAAGAAGCAAAATCCATCAAAGTCGATGATGAGAAATCTCCCCTTTTTTCTCGCGATGTCTAGCAAAATTTTTGCTAACTCATCGCTGCCATCTGGGCCCACTGACCGCATGGATGTTTAGCCCACCCCTTGGATGCACACAAAAAAATCACAATGATGGGTAATCTCTAGCCATTAGATTTTATTACTTTTAAGGCGTGATTCTAGCCGTTGGATTCAACCATTGTTTTGAGTATTAAAACCAACGGCTAAAAATCATCAAATAAGCTGATTTTTGATAGCAATGTCTACCAAGGGATGGGCTAAACATCCATGCGGTCAGTGGGCCCAGATGGGTAGCCGTGAGTTGCAAAAATGGTGCAAGCCCTTTTGATGATAGAGTGAAAGACTGCCAATTTGCTGGGTTTTTTTTGGGTAATTTTGCTGTACCTCTACCCCGGTACCCTCAGTTTGTTGCGTCTTCCCACTTGACTGCAGCCTACCGTCTTTGACTCTAACCTAACAATTTAACTCTTGAGTAAACCTTCGCTCAGCGAAGCCGATCACGGCCCACAGTATGAACCATGAGGCGCACTCTTGGTGCACCCAAAGGGATCTGAGCCGTAGATTGGCTCAATATCGGACACCTATGTGGGGAAGTGCATTTCTGTCAAATGTGAACAATGTTGCACAGATGCAACCCCTGCAAAAAGACAAGAAAACCACATATTTCATTGACTGCTAGCAGGCAAACCCCTTAATGGAGTTGTTGTAGTACACGTTTGAATTAAAATATTTATTAATTTTGTTGTTGCCCATGTGTGCAACTAGACTAAGGGTTGCTTGCTAGCATTCATATTGTGGTTTGAGGGAGCAACGCTTTGCTTGCTAGAATTCCTCTTTATCTTAACACCTGGACGATAAAACACCCCTCAATTGTGGCCCTAATTTACTGTCCTTAGAAGGTGGTCCCAGTCGACTATTGGCAGTTTTCCCACTGATTTTGCAAAAAAAAAAGGATGATGCTCACCGCTCCCACACGTGTGCACTTCGGGACCATCAACATTTTTCTGCAGTATCAACCATTGAATATTCGAGTTTTGAGCTTTGCTGATGCTGATCAGATATGAGACCGATCACCCAAGACAAATCAGAACATGGTAAACCTTGAAATAGTGATGGGTCCATCTCCTATCCCTATCTGATCATGGTCACATATGATAGGGCTATAAGTTCCAGAATGGGTTGATTTTTTGGTGATCATCCTCTCCATGTGAGCTCCAAGTAGGCATTTCAAGTTAGGCATGTCAGCCTTTAACCAGTGATGTAGGTGTGCTATAGAAGAATTTCAAACCATTCATTTATTAGTGGATGAGCTTTGGTCTCAAAAATTCTACCAGTCAGAGAATCTTCACTGCCAAGAAAATATGGTTACCGGTCGATGTGTTGTTCCATTAATGTGGGCCACCAATTGATATGTTGATCGATCAATGCTTGGATGTAGGTCATTTGGGGTTTTATTAGAAATGTATCCACCTGAGGATTCAAGGTCCGGTGTTTGGCACAGAGTAAATCTTTTTTTTTATAACAATGGTGGGTCAGTAAAACCAGTACAAAATGGCATGAGAAGGAGGACAAACATCATTTAAAATAGAAGAAAAATGAAGACCTGTAAAGAGTAATAAACCAATTAATGCTGAGGAGGTGACTGATCAACAACAACACATGCCAACACTGGTGCTGGCACCACCGTGCTTGTAGGACCCTGAGTTACTGTTGCCAGTCCTCCATTCTCAGCAGCTTCCAAGGCGATGTCAGCATCATTGCCTGCCACGGCATTCTCTGTACGGATTGGTCGGAGCAGACCCTGCAATCTCAACAGATAGCTCTGAACAGCGGGCTGGGCTCGCACATAGCGTGTAGTCGTCAGGACACTGGCAGAGGGTCGTCCGGAATCGGCTCGGAGATTTGAAAGGGCACTGAGATCAAGGTTGGGGAAGACGGAGCAGCGGCACCGGGGACACTTCACATTCAGCCGAAGCCACTCGTCAATGCACACAACATGGAAATTGTGAGCACAAGGGAGGCCACGAACCTGCACCATGTTAAGTGACTGGGAGCTCAAGAGCTTTACCACTGACGAAGAAGAGGAAATGTAACAAGTCCTGGTTTCTTTTATTTTATAACAACCCAGGATTTTTATGGCACACATGCTTAACATTGATCAGGACCCCCTGCGACAGATGTGGTCTCTTGGATGTTATTCAAAAATAACAATCCTTGTCAGGAAGCACATAATCAACTACCTATTTTTGAAATGTAAATGTAGTCATGGAAAATGGCCTCGTCTTCTCTGTGAAGTTAGCATAATCTCAAATCCATGATTTGCACGCCATTGCAAGATCAGATGGTCCAGATCAACAAGCATGTGCACCATGGGTATAGCAGGGCAACAGTCAACTACGATAGACATAATGGCATTTTCACCATCAAGCCACACGGCTCCACCAAAATCAAACCAACCATAATAAAAGAAAGGGGGTTTTGTACAGATCCCCCAGGTTTGTCAATATTTGTATGTTACCCCCTGCATTATGGTATTTTGCGCACTTCATAATTCACATGGCACTGTCTAGATGCCCAACTGTGATCGACTGTAAATGGTGTTCAAATTTCTGTTATTAATGTCTATGTTTAGCATGCAAAAATACTATTTTGATTCTTTGACTTCCACATGTGACGATAAAAGACCATTTTACCCTTTCTTTTGTGGATGAGAAAAGAAGATAAAAAGCATTAGTTAAAAAAAAAGGGTAAATAAACCTTCTGCTGTCATAAGTAGAAGTTGAAGTGTTAAACTTCTCTTTTTTATGCCAAACATAGATGTTAATCACAGAAATTTCAACATGATTACAGTCCGTCACAGTAGCTAGAGATTTGCAGGAAATCTAGATAATGTAGGGGAATATATGTAAAATACCAAACTGTGGGGGAAGTATACAAATAAGATAAAACAAAGGGCGAAGTCTACACAAAAATCCGAAATGATGGACCCACCTTCTAACCAAACAATTTTGCATCTGCGTCGTTTCCTCTAATCCAAGAATTACATGGTGAATACTCAAAAGCGATTCTGGTGGATATTTAACAGTGGATAAAGGGTATATTACCTCGTCCCCCTCACGAAACTCTTCAAGGCAGATCAGACATTCGCTGCAATCAGTTGGAACAGCCTTTAGCCTGAACTTAGGAAGCTCCTGAATGAGTGCCTCAACTGCTTCTCTCTGTGCAAATGACCAACACGCAAAACCTTTGTTACCATATTTGACAGCAACAAGAGTAACACACAAGCAGCAATACGAACATCATAAACAAGAGATATTGGTAAGTACATATCCCCAAGAGAGATTAATATGCATCTATCTTCCTCAGCCTTCTTTGATCAGGGAGTATTGCTCAAAATACACAATGAGAATCTTGGAAAGACAGAATTTCAACTTGAAGGACTATACGTGGACATACTTTGCAAGAAAAAGAAAAAGGAAAGTTTGTGGTGTCCATCACAAATACAGTTGACATGTAATAGTGACTCCCAACACTCTGTACCATGATCAAAGTATGAAAATTCACCCACTCTATGCCACATCACCTTGGAAGTGGAAGTTACCCAGCTTGCAGTAGTGAATAAAACCCAGCATTTCCAATTGTGTGATTCGTAGTTTCAGATATTTGATCATTTTTAAGCCTCACTACCCCCCTTGGGACATTAGCCCAAGGCAGATCCCTAAATAATCAAAATGATACCATATTCTCGGTATGAATTTAGAGGCATACAAGGTTCTGTTATCATTTACTGCAGATAGTCTATGAAAAACAATGGCCACAATTCGTGATCATACACAAAAAGAAGGCAGCATACCAGTACTCAAAAAGAAGGCAGCTTACCAGTGTTAGCAACCAAAAATAGTTACCTGAGTTGTAGTTAAGTAAAGCCCCGGATGGTATGCAGCAGTATCCTGGCCCATTCCTCTCAACTCCTGACCTGCAGCTTCAAATGCCCAATCGGGTACTCGGATCATGTCAACCAAAACCTGAAATGGGGAGGAATGGCATTGCAACATTATGTGCTCTAAGTTAGAGAACATAAAAAATGAAAAGGAAAATGAAAGAAATTCATTCTGTGAGAATCCAGCAATAACCAAAAAGTGCTAGAGTCTTGTCATCAGCAACAAAACTGAAAATTAGCAACCATTTGTGTGCAACAATAGACCAGGTAACCTATAGGTGGGAAAATCCAAATTAAAGACTGGTTTTCATGGTTTTTAAACTTGATCTCAAGGGTTTACTTGGCCAAGGCCAAGACAGTCAGGCAAGCAAGTCAACTCGGTCTCGGGACTGGACTCATCCGAGACTGAAAAGGAAGAAAAGGGTGACTGGACTCAAGCGAGTCAGTCCCCCTGGATCATGTCTTGGACCTGGCCGAGACCTAAAACCACACGGGTTTTCCAGGAGCTAAAATAACAGAAACAATCTAGATGGCACTTCTATTTTTACCACAGAGAAACCCATATGCCTTGTCATCTACAAAACTGTAGTTGGATCTTCTCTACCCTGCAAATAGACTCAAGTGGATCACCGAATATAGATCTGCAATATCTTGGGCAGCCATAGCCCAAGAACCACACTGATTAGATCATCCTAATCGACGAGTCATTTGAATTCTTTTGGACGACCAATAGTATTTCAGGCAACCTTTTCCAACTATGGAAATTCAATTTTGTATGTCTTTTCCGATTGGCCTGATCAATTGCTTTACTTTCCTGCAATATAGAATTGCTCTTCCTCTGCTCCCAAGATCCAGAACATTAAGCCTGATCCCTTTAAAGTAATGATAAACCAATATCTTAAATTTTATGCCTTGAAAAGCAGACGTCGGTCGGTGTTGCAGTCCTATTGCTTCTTTCCTTCCAAATGCCCCAATAAAAAAAGGGAGATGGTTAGGATTTTACTCTATCTGAAAGACGGCGTGGCTAATAATTCCACCATTTTGCTCAGTATGCTTTCTTTGGCCGCTCTAAACATTATGCACATGTAAGGATAAATTTCTACTCTATAGATTAAGTGATTTGACTGATTATAGAAACCATGTTCTATGTCACAGTCCAGATGATGAACACTTCAAATGGCGCCAAAAATTTAGACGCTAGAAGCTTAGTTGTCATTGCCAACATGTGTAACAAGGACACAATACTTTTAGGGTTTTTTGCCGTGTCAGACACATTGACACGGATATGTGTTGACACATTCCGACACACATCTTGACACATACGCCAGTAACCCTTTATTTAATGATGTTTTAAAATAAATACTAAAAAAGGAATGGTACGTTCCATCCTCAATACAATACTTTGCGAAGTTGTTAACTTCGTCCTCAATAAAATACTTTGTTAAGTTGTTAAACGCAAGTATGGTCGTTTGTATAGTCATTTAATAGTCTTCCCTCTTATGAATCTATTTATATTTATTATGTTATTAGATAGCCCCAAGGCATATGGAAGTACATATTTTTTTAACTCATATATTTCTTTCTTTATCTAATTTGAAGAAAAAAATCTAGTTTATGCATAACTAAAATATTATACATGTGTACGAACATGTCTGCGTTTCAAACTTCTTAAAAGCACCATGTCAGACACCCCGTAACTGTGTCTGACACCAACACGTGTCTGTGTCATTCTCACGTAGCTGCCAACAAAGCAATTGCTGAAAGATCTAAAAGGTAACCTTCCTGTTCCCACTTACGTATTCTTTTGTTTTCTCCATAGCTCATAATATACTCTCCTTGCCAGTCAAGGAGAGCCAAGTTCACTCTGAATCCTCTAAATTTTTTCTAAACTTAAGACTCCACATTATCTCATTGGTCACCCATCCAAAACACTCTTTATCTACATAACCACAAGAAATAATAGACATTTCATAGCATACATAACATATTTCTTGTTCTTATGTGTGCATACTATATAGAGACTTATTTACTCCATCCTGTAGAAGTTATTGACAGAATAAAATTATTTGGTTTGAACTTTATCATGAGCATTGACACAACTAGGTCCAATTGCAGGTCAACTGAGCCCCTAATTTCTTCTACATAAACTAATGGTCTAAGGGCTCAGAAGTATGGCATCACAAATTTGGTTTTCTAGATTTCAAAGATCACTTTCTTTATATGTTTTTGAGTCATGTGACTATAGAAGGAGTTAAATATTTCCTTTCCTTCTAGAATTTAAAATAAAACATAATGGTTCACAATTCTTAAAAAGCTATTATCCTCCCGATAATTATATTCCCGCAACGCTTTCTCAATAGCAAAACTACAAGTGATGGAACTGTACAAAGCATAGACTTCCTGAAAGCACTTAAGAGTCCAAGCCTAGAAAGGGTTAAAGCTTACCCCATATTCTGAAATCGGAATCCCTTGTTGAGCACGTTGTAAGTGTGCTTCCCTTCGTGTCAACCACTACAAAGTAAAGTTAAAAAAATTGGATCAGGCAGGTGAACATCTTGCCATAAGAACATCAAGGTAGATGTATTCATTATTGGGACAACCACTTGTATACAGACCAAACAACAGGATACAAACTGTCATCACAATAAATGAACTACGAATCTACGACCAAGCCAATACATCAGAAGTGAATATAGCCACTCTTTCTTTTTTAATAATTGACAATTAAGTATTAGAGTAAAATATGAAATGGTATACAAAAGGAGGGAAAAGCATTCACAGAAACAAAAGAAACTATGTAGAAAATTAGTCCATTGGGCAAATATCTATATTGCCATATAAATAATGATTCCCAATTGGAATCCAAATCCTCTACCTTGAGATCACAAAACTCTTTTAGGGCACGCCACCACTCAATCAATAACCACCTAACCGCAATGCCAACCACTAGCATTGGTGGGCTGCAATCTCCAAATTCTTCGTTTGCTTTTCATGCACAAGCACCAAATTAATGGCCTCTATCATCAAAGGGAGCATTAGACCAAGATGAGAAACTTCAAAAATTTTGCTTGGAAAGACTTGAGTGGTTCCGAACAAAGAAAAGAGCTCCACACCTCCATAGCCGAAGATCAATGATAACAAGATGGCTAACACCACACAACCCTACCCTTGCATTGGAATAGATACATATGGTTGATGAGGTTATCCACGGTCAAATCTTATCTAAGACTACTGTCCAAGCAAATGCCTCCATATAGGGGGAACTGGATTTCCCCAAATAGACTCAATCAACAATTTCTCCTCGTAAAAGCCTGCCAAGATATAATAAAAGATCTTACAGAGAAGTCCCCTTTCGACTCCACTTTCCAAACGCTGAGAGTTTTCCCCGTCTGAATGTAAGAGGTGAGATGTGATACGCACTCAATCTCTCCATCCAACAAGTTCCTTATAAAGGTTTTTTGTTTTTTTATAAGTTCCTTCTAAAGATTGGACTCCACCCCACTCCAGCATCCTTTTTGACAAAGTTTTTTTTATAAGTAAAATTATCATTAAAAAGGCAAAATCCAAACAAAATACACTGATCAGCTAAGAAGGTCGAGGTGACCTACAGTAGACAGATAAAGGAAAAACAACAAAAACTAAAAGTAAATTCTAATGTCGACCATCCATAGAGCATAGAGTGTTCCAACGGAATACAAGGTCCTCAAGGAAGATCCCTCTGCATTCCTTTAACTCTTTGGACCAGAGGAAAAGCATCCCTTTAATGTTGATTTCTAACAAAGTTTTGGTTCACCGTTAGCTTCTTAATCGGGACCAACCTATAAGCCGGCGACAACGACAAGGATCACAAAGCATGCCAATACCGCACCATTCATCTTCCCAAAACCTGTAAAGCTAGAAGAAAGTCTTGCTTGCTCTCTAGATTTTTCTATTATAATAAAGTTAACGTAAACCTCGTTTAGCTTAATAAGCATTTTATTGACTTCCTGTATCACATACATGTTTTCATTAAATAAAGTTCTAAGCATATGTACCTCAGTACCTCTCTAGTGTACTTTGGTAACTATATATTCTATTACATATTATAATTCTCTAGCGCATTTTGCAAATTACAAAAGTAACCTTTTATCAGTCCATAGTCTCCTGACCACATAAGTAGCCATTTAATCTCAATTCCTTTGATACCAAGGATTTATCACCATTAGAAGAAATTATATATATATAAGAAATTGGACAGTTCCCTTTAGAAAAATGAATTATCTACAAGTAAGGTTTTGAACTTTGATTTCGGTTCGCTCAAAAGTAAAAATATTTCAGTATGTGTGGAAATAATACTATAAATATTATGGAAATCATGGAAAAACATAGTAAGCATGAAAACACGCTCATAACTCACCATACCATAAGATACAACCGTTTGGAGTAAGAAAAGCAAGATCAATAGCAGTACATGCTGATGCAGGTATTTGAAGCTCAAACTTAAACATTTGGATGTTCATAATCATGTAAATGAAGTACATAAAAAAAAACTAGCTACTTACAACCTAAGTAGGTCATACTGAGTTTAGAAGTTTCAATCACAAGAAAATATTCTCTCCCTCTCAAGTGGAAATATATCAAAAATTAATACTGAGTTTACAAGATGTGAGAATTAGGGGGGGGGGGGGGGTGCGTCAGGTTGACAGGCGACATAAAAGTTGTGCCAAATATCTTCACATGAATTCAAATTCCTTGACTCCAAGTCATGCGAGGGTGTAGATATTGCTCTAGATAAAGTTGAAAAGGAAAGTAGAATTCATGTTGCCAAGTACCAACCACAAATAATTGGGTTAAGACGCAGATGATGATGACTGGAAAATCATGAATTAAGAGTATGCAACGTTCTAAATTAAAGCATTGCTTGTTCCTGTCACATATATTAGCATAGAAAGAAGCACAACTAACCTTTCCCATAGAGATGCAAGCAATGCAAACAAGTCCACAATAGCTGAAAAGCAACCAAATAAGGAAACCCCATTTTTGACCTTCCTCGGGCAACTGGGAGCATTAAAATGAAAACATACATTAATGATAAGTTAATTATCTTCGCTTATAATGGAAAAGTAAGGAACTAAAGTCAAAAACTTACACAGCTTCTAGCACTTGTGAACCATAGTGAACCGATTATGGTCCAAGCCCATAAAAAAGGGTAAAGTAGCAGAGAAAGAATTGAAAGAACTGCAATTCTTCCGCAGAAGCGAGCATATCTTTGCTGCCAGCCTAGATCCCTATAATTATGTAAGACATTAAAACAAAATTAAGAAAACATAAATAAAATGATCTTATAATGTGCAATCCAGGCATAGAGCGTATCACAATAGCAAAGGGAAAAAGTGAAATATAATTGCTTGAGAAGAAATAAGTGTGGAAACAATCAGGACCCCCATATTACTGCTCTAAAGAGATTTAGGACAAGATGACGTGGAAAAACTAAACCCTTTTGGAAAGCTTTCTTCCCTCAAACTTAACTCTTCAATAAGGCAGCTGTGAGTTGAAAAAAATCCTTAACTCATTGCATAAATTAGAGCTCAGTCATGTATAACAACTCTATGAAGCATGGACTCTGCATGGGAAAGAGCCCAAATGCAACCGAAGAGAATAGATCATCTACAAACCCAGTCCTGTGAAGGATATTAAAATAAACTACAGAATTGATCCATGAAATTACCATATAATTGTTTGCACCAATGGTTTATCTTACAAAATATGCAACTACGAACTAGTGGGAGAAAATAGTATTTGGATAAATTTCATTTTTGGAAGATAAAAAAAAGTAGTAAGTTTACTATCTTTGAAGGAATTAATTCTCAGAAGTTGAAAAATGGTTACTCTTTTGTAGGAAATAAGTAGAAGCTAGAAAGTTTCATGCCCATTGATCACATTGGATTTTTATTAGAACATTAACGTAAAAAAGAATTCAAGCTCCCTATATTAACAGCCCAAGATGAGAGTCCTTACAAACCCATTCCTGCCGCAAGGCCGTTGTCTACGAACATCAGCAGCCGAAAAACGAAGACAGTTGTGTAGTCAACCTAAGGACCAAAAAAAAGGACAGTGGATCCGATCTGAGTTAATCTTTTGCAAATCAAAGTAAGCAAGCGAGGAGATGAATAAAGAACTCACCACAATCCATATATGCAAAGGGTGTGTACACAGATGGTATCGCTTCCAATTCATCGAAACAATGATTCTAATAGTCAATTTGTAAAAGAATCCAAAACAATCTTTAGAAAGGAAATCCGCATATCTAATCCAAAATCTAATCTGTGCAAACTTTCCTATTCTAGTGCAAAAAAAAATTAGACCCTCAAGAGCAATAAGAAGGATACACGCTCGTCGCGAGCATCGACAAGAAGAACCCATCATACCTGGTTGAAAAACACAAAGTGAGATCAACATGAAACCCACATTTTGACAAAAAAAAAAATCTCTTTTTTGAAGAGAAATTACACCAGTACCCATAATTCTCCATTTCCATGAAAGATTTGAGTAACTTACCACTTGAAATCGACGCCCCTGATAGCCATCGACGACGATTTACATCTAAACCCTAGAGTCTTTTCAAGATTCAATCCTCGTTTCAAGACTTCAACACTTGAATCGGAGAAACAAAACAAGCAGGAGCCGTTCAAAGATCGACTTCCTCCGAATCAGTACTTGAAATGCAAGTTGCAACAAATCCAGTCGGAAGAAGTCCAAGAAAAATGAACAGAAATTGGAACAAAATTTGCAGAGAACCGAAAAAACGGAAGAGAAATTTTCGGACAGTAGAGAGAGATTCGGACAGTAGAGAGAGATCGCGAGTTAAGCAGAGCACTATACGGGTCAGAAACTTAACGGCCGTTTCGCCGTGATTTGACAGCGTTATGTCTTGCTTCACTCCATCCCTCTTGCATGTCTAGGACGGCAAAAATTGCTGCTTCGACAAAACAGCAAACTTCGATTGTTGGCTAACCAGGAATGGCTTAATATGGAAAAAATTTTGATGACTGACGCTCTTGGCCGTCTGTATGGGCCAGCTGGCACACTGTATGGATATTTGACACATCCCTTTGTGGACCTACAGACCAAATCAGTCTGATCGGTGATTTCTAACCGTCGGATGTGAGTTTTTTCATGGGTTGATTTTCAACCGTGGTATTCCAGCGTTATTTTGGGTACTCAGATCCATGGTTTTAAAAACGGCCGTTTAAACGGTTTAAGGTTTGAACGGTAACGCCCCAAGCCCGTTTCCGTTTAAACTGTTTAAACCCGTTTTATCGGTTTTGAAAAAAACGGCCGTTTTTTTGTTTTAACGGCCGTTAAAATTCGAAAAATTTTGTGAAAAAAACGGCCGTAAAAACCATTTAATTCTGTTAAAATCCGTTTAATTTCTGTTAAAATCCATTAAATTCTGTTTGTTTTTTTTTTTTCAAATTTCAAAATTTGAATTTCAGCGCCACTTTTTCCGTTTTTTTCCGTTAAAATCCGTTTAATTCCATTTTTTCCCATTTTTGCCCCTGACCGTTTCAATCCGTTTAAACGGTAACGCCCCCAGTCCGTTTAACCGTTAAAACGGCCTCCTTTAAACCTTCCTCATATCAACAGTCCGGAATAATCAATCAGTATGATTTTTTATCTGTAAGTCCACCTAAGAATGGGCCAAACATCCAGACGGTCAGTGGCCTCCAAAAGTGTGAACGTGGCTCATAAGGACATCCGACTCCGTCATCGAAGATTTATTCCCCTAGTACTCTGCTTCCCATAAATGAAACGTGGCATACTCTTTCGAGCCCACTGTTAATGTTTGGCCACCCCTTAAGTAAACCAACAGGCTACACACCAAAAATATACTGGATTGATGATTTCTAGCCGTTTGATTTAACTACCCGAAAAAAAAATGCTGAATCCAACAGGTAGAGATCACCCGATGAAATATACTCGAATTCAACAGTCATAAATCACCAATCACGCTAAACCAATGAGTGGACCAACATCTATATGGGCAGTGGGCCTACGATGACAAGTTTAAGTAGATCTTGATCCAAATTCAGCTTTGAACATTTTGACGAAGAATCTAGATATGGATTCGGCTTGGATCCGTGGCATTCAATCTGAATCAACAAAATCCATATGTCCGAACCGGGTTGGAGTGTGGGGAGTGTTAGATTTTTTACAAAATCCAGCGTTATTTTGGGACTCGGGGCTCAATTGGATCCAGTCACACCCGGTTCCGCCTTCAATTTGAATTAACTACAAGCATGATTATAACCATATGCGACCCGTTTTATTTTCATATCTGTTTGGATCAGAACAGCTCAGGTCTTAGCACCATTTCTTGCCCTAATTTAGATAGGGGCAGCACGTATGCTTGCACGAGTGATTGTAGGGACCTCATCAACGTTGATGACAAACCATAGTTTGAGCCACGTGGCACTCTTAGAGACCAGCAACCGATGGACACACATACCAAAATTCAACTTGATTAGCAATTTATATCCATTGGATTAGAATATTTCCCATGTTTATTTTTAACCATGGAGTTCGAGCATTATTTGTGTACCCATATCTAAAGGCTAGAAATCACTAATCAGGCTGATGTTTTGCATGTAGCCAAACATCCATACATTTGTTTATTTTTTGGCAAAGGTCGGCCTAGGCATTCTCAATTTGAAGGAACGAAATTGCTCAAGCAATGCGATACACGTGGTGGAGCAGTCATAGCACTTTTGGAATATTCTCATATCAAATCGTAGGGAGTCTATTGCTTCCCCATGCATATAGGTGGTAGCTCTGAATTTGCTTAGACCACGATTTGCTACCAGTTAACTGAGCATAAAATCTATATAACAAAACAGGGTGGTTGTCTCCCCACTTATACCCCTCTTATAGGCTTCAACAAAGAAGGGCCAAGATCTTATCCTGCCAAATGGACGGTGGATTTTAGCCATTCACACCCGATTTTAGCAAATGCTTTTTCAGAGAGCACAGTCAACCCACTAGTTTCCAACAAATTGAAGATGTATCCTAAGAAAGTTTGAGTTGGGTAACCCCCGTTAGAACGGTAAGGGCACTCATAAGTGGGAAAAAGGAAAAAAAAATAATTAAAGAAATAAGAAAGGCATCTACTTCCCCTCTTGCTCTTGGTCGAAAAAAACCACAAAATGGTGTGTTGGTAATTTACTCGTAGAGAGCATCGGGTATTTTAAAAGGAAAAAGATGCAACAAGGTATGCATGAAACTTTTTGAAACACGGAAGCAAGAGTTTTGTTACTCACCTCTGGCATCTGGGCCCACTGACCGCATGGATCCTTATCCCACCCTTTGGTGGATATACACACCAAAAATCATCTTGATTGAGTAGAAGGTCCAAACCCATCTCCAAAGCCAATAGATCCAGAGCTTATTTATTTTCCAGGTGTAAATAAAAATGTCTAGGTAGTGACCCCCATACTACAATACAGGTTGTGCCAAGGCCCCCGGGCTGTAGTTTGCTCCTCCATTTTCTTGCTTCTGCCTTCCCAAGCTGTCCCTGTGATCCAGAGCGTTTTCTGTTTGATGACCCCCACCTTAACCCTTGCTTGTGGATATAGTCCACAAGGCGCTCTGCCTCTGCTGGGGCTGCCATGAGGTCTTGTACTATTTTAGCACTTTTTAAGGCGTTCTTATAGCCGTTGAATGAAACCATTTTTTTAGTACTAAAACCAACGGCTAAAAATCATCAAACAAGCTGGTTTTTTGTATAAATGTCTACTAAGGGGTGGGCTAAACATCCATGCGGTCAGTGGGCCCGGATGGCAGTGGCAACTACCAAAAATGTCAGCTTCTGCATTCGAAAAGATCTCAGGTATACCTTGTTACATCACGACCTTTTTAAAATTTAAACACCCATATGACGTCAAACAAGGAATGCCAATAGATTCCCTTCTTCTTTTTCTTTTCTTTTTTACTTGTGTGAGTGCTGCTCCCTTCCTCACTAATGGCATTTAACGAATGTGTTTAGATATCTGGTAGTTGTTTACGCAAATAGTGGTAGGCACATAAGAAGCCTATTTGGGAATCGAGAAAAAAAAAAGGCCAAGTCAATGTCAGGCCGTGTCCAATTATTCTTGCTTGCGTTTGGTAACAATGTGGGACCCCCTTTTTGGAGCTCACTTGCATGGCAATTCAAAATTTGAATTTCAAAATTTCAATAAAATTTAGGGCTTTTTTGCTTTACCCCCTTACTTTATTGATGCAATTTGCATCTCACCCAATGTTTTCAAAATATTTGCGTCTCACCCTTTGACCATGGTCAACGTCTTTGACCATGGTCAACGTCATTGACCATAGACGGTCTTCGGATGGACATCCCAATATTTTTTAAATGACTATAATGACCTTGGGTGAGGCGCAAATATTTTAAAAACATTGGGTGCACAGCAAATTTCATCAATAAAGGGGGACAAGCAAAAATTTTTATTTTTTTTTTCAGGTTTTAATTTTTTGGAGGATTGTGAATTATAAAAGCCAAGGTTTAAAAAATGGCATTATAACGAAAATAACAGCCATTATAACGGATTCGGACCTTCCCCGTTACGTTATGGACCATTAAAACACCCAAAAAATAATGGCCGTTCTAACAAAAATAACGGACGTTATTTTTCTGTTATAATGAAAATAACGACCATTAATTTCTGGAAAAAATTGTGAAAAAAATGGACATTTTTTCCGTTATTTTTCATTTTTTAAATTCAACGTTTAAAATTCAAATTTTGAATTTCAGCGCCAATTTTCATATTTTTTCCGTTATTTTCCATTTTTTCTGTTTTTTGCCCCAAAGCATTTTTTTTTTCGTTATTTCGGAAAAACGGTAATGCCCCCAGTCCGTTATACCATTTAACGGCCCCCTTTAAACCTTGATAAAAGGAAGTCACCTTCACAGGTTGTTAAGCACACTAATGTCCCTCATCAATGATGACAAAGGGCCACAATGCGATGTGGCACACTCTTAGAGGTCACTAACCGTACGGATGTTGGGCCCATCACTAAGTGGAGCTACATACCAAATATCAGCTTGACTAGTGATTTCAAACCATTGGATCTTTGTACCCCAAATAATGCTCAAATTCTACGGATAAAATCAACCCAGGAAAATGACTCTAATCTAATGCTTAAAAATTAACCATCAGATTAATTTTTCGTCTGTAGGCCCACCTACGGTTGGGCCAAGTAAATGAAGAAAGGTTTTGAGCTCACACTCCTCAAAAAAAAAAAAAATCTAAACAAAATGATTTTTTTGCTTGTGCAATTTGCATCGCACCCAATGTTTTTAAAATATTTGTGTCTCACCCAAGGTCATTATAGTCATTTAAAAAATATTGGGATGTCTATGCGGAAACCGCCTATGGTCAATGATGTTAACCATGGTCTAAGGGTGAGACGCAAATATTTTGAAAACATTGGGTGAGATGCAAATTGCATCAATAAAGTAAGGGGGTAAAACAAAAAAGCCCTAAAATTTATAAGGGAAAAATATCACCAATTTATAACAGAAAAATAACAGGTGTTATTTTTAACAGTTTCTTTCAAAAAATAACTGTAGTATCTCCGTTATGACAGCCATTATTTTCAAAAAGACGACCGTTAATAACAACCATTTTTTAAACCATGCATTGAACCAGTCCGCTTTACTCATAGAAATCACGAGGCTTTTAAAGAAAGGGAACACTTCTGTTTGTAGTCTTGTGTGAACCTTTGTGCTCTTATTTTGGTCTAAGTCATGGAGGAGGATTTTGATATCCTAACAAGGGAGGAAATAAATCAGGCCTTCGATCTCTTGGACGAGAACCCATTTTTGAAGCCGGAGAGGAGATTGGGAAGCAGAGCCCGAAGGAAGAAAACTCTTCATGGCTAAATGTAAATCATCTTTGACGCCCTATATGTTCTCTCTTTTCCCAATCAAGATTGTTCGTGTCATGCTCAGATCTGAATCCGACTCGTGACCTAGGACCCAACCCGTTATCCACATATCGTCCGAACCGTGATCCATGGGTTGACTCGAATATCCAATGTCAAAGCATAAGGGTTAAAGTAATAAAAATAGGGCAAACATGTATAATATCATCATTCTCATCAAACAAATCTAATATAAATGAAAAACACACTAAGTAGACCAAAGTCAACTATAGGTCAACTCTGGCCAAACTTTAGTCAATGGGAAAATTTTAAACAAGTTCAAGGTTCAAATTTGTGCACAAAGAAACTAAAACATTCTCACTTGCAAAAATCATAGCCGATTCTTTACAAATAAAAAAAAAAAAAAATCAAGTGATTCAAAAAGTTGCGGAAAGTAGACTTACCAAAATTTAGTGCTCATGTGCTAAGCACTAGAAGTGAGTGAGCATCATCTAAACACTCGGAATTGGATCTAAATGGTAGAATGCCTTTCATGGAAGTGAAGTAGAGGCCTCCTTTTCATTTCATTGAGGTTCATGTAAGAACCATGATGGAACAGAATTCAATCTAAGTGGAAAGCCCTTTTATTGTATGACAATCTTAAAGAAACTACTACAATGTCCCATGCATGGTTTTAAAAACGGTCGTTTAAACGGTAACGCCCCAAGCCTGTTTCCGTTAAAACCGTTTAAACACATTTTTAACGGTTTTGAAAAAAATGGCCATTTTTTTTGTTTCAACGGCCGTTAAATCCATTGAATTCTGTTAAATTCCATTTTTTTTTTTTTTCAAATTTGAATTTCAGCGCCATTTTTTCCATTTTTTTTTCCGTTAAAATCTGTTTAATTCCGTAACGCCCCCAGTCCGTTTAACCGTTAAAACGGCCTCCTTTAAACCTTGGTCCCATGCAACTCCCTACTTGGTCGATCGATGTACATAGGAGAGCTTATCCATTCATGTGTCATGTGTCATGCAATAAATTTGTAGATGATGACATACAATATATACGCATACATTAATTATGACCATTAATGGGCCTTAAACCAAGCCCACATAACACTCAAGATCCATACACACACTCACAATCACAAAATGAAATGTTGACGCTAAATAAATTTTTATATTTATTAAAGAACACTATAATTACAACTTGGATGCTTCCCAAAATGTGGAGTCCATCATAAAATGATATATATTATCTATTAAATTAACCAATAAAAAATTTCGTGAATATAACGAAAATACTTTTAACGTGAAATTACCAACGCCATTTCAAATGGCATCAGCGAGTATGTAACCGACGCCATTTGAAATGGTGTTGGTAACTCGCTTGCGCCATATCAAATGGTGTCGGTGACTCACTGGTGCCATTTGAAATGGCGTAGACGGTTCGGTTATTTAAAGTTCTGCAACGCCATTGCAAGTGGCACTGCTGAACTAAATCCTCTCCTCCCCTCCTGCGTTCATTTCCTTCATTTTCGAAATGCTGTCAGACCGTTGAGCCAACGCATTTGAAATGGCATCCATTCAGGAGCATTTCGGGCACTAAGGGATGGGTTGGCTATCACCGTTTCAAACAGCGTCTCAGGTTCATTTTGACAGTTCTTTTTTAAAAATTAATTAAATTTTGGGATTTTTTTGTGTGGAAATTTTCCATTTTCTAAATAGTCTATGAGAGTATAAGAGAAGCGGTTGTGTGTGTGAGAGAGAGAGATGCGTGTGTGGGCCTGTGGGGAGATGGGGATCGATGAATGGTTTTGGGTGACTAGGAACAGTTCTGAAAAGGTTGAGGGCATCCTTGGTATAAAAAAAGTGACAAAATATTTGCTTGTATAGATCTTGTGTGTTATCTAACAAGGTATGCGTGATATAACAAGGTATACCTGAGATCTTTTCAATTGTGGAAGCGGCATTTTTGGTAGTCACCGCTGCCATCTGGGCCCACTAACTGCATGGATGTTTAGCCCACCCCTTAATAGACAGTCGTACCAAAAATCAGCTTGTTTGATGATTTTTAGTCGTTGGTTTTAGTACAAAAATATGGTTGCATTCAATGGCTATAAGAACGCCTTAAAAAGTGCTAAAATCTAATAGTAATAGAATAGCAATCAGGGTGATTTTTGGTTTGTATATCCACCAAGGGGTGGGATAAACATCCATGCGGTCAGTGGGTCCAGATGACAGCGGTAAGTAACCAAATTGGTGCTTCTGCATTTGAAACAGTTTCAAGCATACCTTGTTACATCTTTTTCCAACTAAAAATGCATAAAATCATGGGTTTTTTAGCTTCACCCCCTTACTTTATTGATGCAATTTGCATCTCACCAAATGTTTTTAAAATATTTGCATCTCACCCTTTGACCATGGTCAACGACGTTGACCATAGACGGTCTCTGGCCGGCCAACCCAATATTTTTTAAATAACTATAATGACCTTGGATGAGACGCAAATATTTTAAAAACATTGGGTGCAATGCAGATTGCATCAATAAAGTAAGGGGGGCAAGCAAAAAATCCTTTTTCTTATTTGGAAAATTTTGACATACCCCCCCATGTTATCTTTAAAATTTGACATACCCCCCCCCCCCCCCCCCACAATTTGAAAAAGCTGACATACCCCCCTATGACTCGGTCCACTGTCATTTGACCAGTGTTGACCCGAGTTGACTACCTAATTTTGTATTAAAGGACGAAAGTGCCCTTATCTTCAACATTAGATCAAAGGTTTGGGTTTAGGCCAAAACCCATACCCCAAATCAAGCATGAAAAGAGGAGATCAAAATAAAAATTAAAACCCATGTTAGTAAACTTGAGATTTTTTTTTGGTTTTTTGATGAATTAAACAAATATTGAGAAGAAAAAATCCAAAAAAATAAATAAAACTCATGAATGAATGGGATTTTTTTATGGATTTTATTGTAGAATAAAATTTTAAAATTGAGAAAATCCATCTTTCCAAAATTCACATCTCAAAAGCTTAAAATATAAATTGCTTGGTCTTATTTTTCATTTTTGTTAATGAAAAATTAAAAACTAAAATTGTATGCTTTGTGTTTTTTTTTTTTTCACCTTGGGTTTTAAATTATTGCCGAAGTGGTGGCCAGCCGGCCATGAGACTCCAATGGGTTAGTAAAATGATTAAATGATTAAGAGTAAAATGCTCTTACATAAAAAAAAGCTAGATACATTTGAGTAAAACTTTGTCACAATCGGATTGCAAATCACACAATCACAGCCAATGAGTTCTCGGCACGTGCACCTAAAAGCAAAAGCACATGGCTATGTTGCAAAAAGCTCTTGTGTATGTGCTGCCGAGAACTGATTGGCTTGTGATTGTGTGATTTACAATTTCTTGTGATAGAAGTTTTACTCCATAAAAGAGATCTGATGATGGTAGCTATAGAAAAGAGCTGATGATGGTAGCTATAGAAAAGAGCTTGCATTCTCCGCAACTACATACCACATCGGGCAATATGGAAACAATAGCTGGTATATAGGGGGTACGTAAGAGTCTCGTAAGACTGCCACTTTAAGGATGGCTCTTGACCATAGTTCAAAGTCTTGATGGGCCGATGATCCAGAACGGGATCGGTGCCCACCGATAGCTGATCCAAAAATTGATCGTCTAGCCCCGAGTTCAGTACTGTTTCCCAAAGAAGTCTCACATTGTCTCGGACAAGTTGCGCCGATATCGGAGCTCTCACATTGTCTCGGACAAGTTGCGCCGATATCGGAGCCCACCGATCGAGCCTCCGAGCCCGAGATTTTGAACATGCTGATCTTGACTCGTTTGTACGACGAGAAAACATTCGCTGGCCCCGGGGGGGACTTCAAACTTTGAAGTCTCCCCACCCAAAATGTCTGAGAAGTACCCCAATCCCTTAACTCAACCCTGGTTAAGCCCTTGATTAGTGGTCAAAACGGGGTATTTGTCAGACATTTTGGGAGGGGGACATCAAAGTTTGAAGTCCCCCGGGACAGCGAAAGTTTGGTTTGTGAGACAGTGTCAAACCAAGACATATCGTTTGCATGACAGGCCCTGCTTGGTATTGTCGCAAATATTTGTTTGCAAACATTTGCAACATGTTTTTTGTATTTCTAGGTGCTTGGTTGCACCCCACAATTATTTACGTAGGTAAATATTTTTCTTGAGTCCATATTTTTTACGATTTGAGCTGCTAATGTTTGCAGCCAAAAATGGCCGCAAACATTCACTTTTTGGCTTGAACTTCCTTGAAATATATATAATATTTGGCCCCTAGATGAAGATTAAAATTCACTCACCGCCCGTGATGACTACCCACAATATGTGCCAGGTGGCATATGTTTAGAAGACGCTGATCGTATAGATGTTTGGTCCAAGTTTTAAAGGGGGCCATTATAATGGTATAACGGATTGGGGGCGTTACCGTTTTTCCATTATAACGAATTGTAACGCTAGAGGTAAAAATGAAAAATAATGAGAAAATAACATAAATAACTGAAAAAATGGCGCTGAAATTCAAATTTCAATTTTCAAAAAAAAAAAAATAACAGAAATTAACGGAAATTAACAAAAAATAACGGACGTTTTTTCACAAAAAAATCCAGAAAATAACGGTCGTTATTTTGTAATTTTCGTTAAAATGGAAAAATAACGGAAAATAATGGCCGTTATTTTTAAATTGTTTTAACGGTTCGTAACGTAACGGGGGAGGTCTGGAAGGGCCGTTATTAAGAATCTCTAATAATGTAACAGCCATTATTAAGAATCGATGGTCCATAATTCTTTAGCTTCTAAACTTGTCTATGAATATCGGAATCATTTGAATTTTTGTGAGGATAATCTCATCACCATATAGATCATCCTCACCAAAAATCAGCCATTGATTCATCTTCTATGTGGGTACATGAAAATGGGTGTCAAAAATGGGTGTCCCTCGAGCCCGACCCATCTTTGGATACTAGTACCCAAATAATGACAAATAATGGTCAATAATGCTTAAATTCAACAGTTAAAAACAATCCATGAAAATGACTTCAATCCAACACTTAGATGCTCAAATTCAACGGTTAAAATCTATCCATGAAATCCATTAATCAGGTTGATTTTTTATTTGTTGATCCACTTAGGGATTGGCCAAACATCCATACAGTCAGCATCCTCCGCAAATGTGCCATGTGGCTCATGTGTTGGCGGTTATAGCGGGCAATCATTGTGGAGGGCCAGCAAAGTTGTACTCCTAGATAGACATCTAGACCAAAAATATAACATGATTAGTGATTTCTAAAAGTTGTATTGGAGTCATTTTCATTGGTTGATTTTTAACCGTGGAATTTGGCATTATTTAGGGTACAAAGATCTAAAGGTTTGAAATCACTAATCAATCTGATTTTTAGTTTATAGGTCCAATTAGGGATTGGCCAAACATCCATACAGTCAGTGTCCCTCTAATGGGTTCCCGCCAAAAATTAACTTGCCTGGACCATCTTATGATTCTCATCCATTTGTTTCGTCTTTTGATTGGTTGTGATCATCCAATTTATTGACATTGTTCGTAGGTGATCTCCATCTCCTATTTTGGATTCATCAAATATTCGGAAAATATTTGCATTGCACCCTCCACCCAAGCGGTGGAAAGTATTTGCAACTGATTTTACAAGTTAATACCAAACAACAGAAAATGTTTGAAGCCGTAAACACTTACAAAGTAAATATTTGTAAAGGTAAATATTTGCATCCTACAAATATTTACTGGATACCAAGCAGGCCACAGTGTCAAACATTCAGACCAAGACAGGGAGCCATGATTTTACCCAATACCATCCTCAATAGACTCGTAACGTGAACTTTACGTTGCTTGGCCCTCACTCCGGCAAAGAAACAGAGTCCATGCTTTGTTCCACGTGGCCTCTAGTCAAGAGGAGACTAAATGCAAAGAAGACTAGTAGTAGTTTCACTTTCACATCTTTATGGTTGGAAAAGACTCGTTAAAACCACTGGGTCCACGTGAAGTTCGACGTACGATAAGCAAGGAAGACTTGAGTCGCCAACGACCATATCGTAAGAGATCTGCCTATTACCACAAGATTCTGTTCTAAATTCCAATGACTTGAACGACCTTTCATGCCACCGTTGCTTGGGTATAGCGTTAGCGTGTCGTACGTGGAAGTGAAAATTTTACCCCAAGGCCTGTATGTTGTATGGTTGCCATTTTCTCGATCTAAAAATGATTCTTGCTCTTATGTGTCCATAAAAGTTTTCTTGATCAACACATTTAGATATGAATCATTTTCTATAGGGTCGGGATTGGGTGACAACCATTTGGCAGACCCACTTAGAAGATGAATCAATGGCTGATTTTTGGTAAGGATGGTCTCTATGGTGAGGAGATCATCCTCGTAAAAATTCAAACCATTCCAATATTAGTAGACTGGTTTAGAAGTTGAAGAATTATGGACCATCTATTTTTACCGTGTAACTTGAAAACCACATTTGATGGGTTAGAAATTTCAGGATGGGCTGATTTTTTGTTGGGTGATCTATATGGTGAGGAGATCATCTCACCAAAAATCAGCCATTGATTCATCTTCCACGTGGATCTGCCAAGATGGTTGTCCCCCGATCCTGATCCTGACCCTTTTCTATAATGCTTTCGTGTGGTCGCCATACAGGGTTTAAGGGAAACATTCTTTAAAGTGTTGGTGTACATGTGTAGGACCATCAACCGTGGGCCAATTACTCATTTGTCAGTGGATCTGAAAAGGTGTGCCACACGGCATTTTTTTCCCCCTTCCAATGAAGGGAGTTGGAGTCACCCGTCAAATATGATGTTTCCTTTGTTTTCACGAAAATCCACCCTTATTTTTTCACATAATTGGAAATTGCATATTTTCTCAGGTGCAATCAAATAACCCTATCAGATTTATTTTCCCAATAAAATGTTCCCTCAAAAGATTTTTTTTTTAGGAAAATTTCCTGTGCAATCAAACATGCCCTTACTGTTTGCTATGGACATCAACTTATCCCTTCTCATAATATGCTAGCTAGGGTATCTTAGGAATCCCAAATGCCCCACTATTTCAAAATTTTGTCATTACCTTAAAACGGCCCAGAGTTGGTTTTTTGAAAAGGAAAATGATAGTATCATATTGGTTGTAGCATCATCATCCCTAAATCTAAACCGTTGGATGGTCCTAGAGATCTGTTTGCTGTGAATCCCAAGACCAACACACATCATTGCTAATGATTTCATATTCTCAAGGTGTTGGAAAAAAATTAAGAACAATAAGCAATCTAAAGAACAAAGATGCAATCACCGACAACACATAGATTTACATGGTTCGCTTTAGGTTAAGATACGTCCATGTATCTAAACTGATTCTACTATGTTCTGAGGCTAGAATTTCTGTATCTCTATGTAAAGGTACGAAAACACCCTTAAGGAAAAAGACCTCCCCAAAATTTATTTTGGTGCCTTCTTGTACAGTACTATGGCACCATCCTCAAGAAATGTTTACGTTCCTCGTGGCCTTTGTGACAGTGGGAACAATGGCTACCTATTTTCGTGTTCTGTCCATCTAGGATGTGCGTTAATGTGCAACACGTTGTCGACCAATTATGTCGGAGTTCGTAGTCGCAAGTTACTATAATACCACCTAAAAGCACAATGCAACCATTGGATAGGAGATTAATGAAAAATAAAAGGTATAATTAATTCCACACTCAGTGGCCGACAGTTGAGTGACGGGATCAATGTCCTATTTGATTTCTCTCGTGGTATCTCCATCAATTGGTTGATGGGCCAAATGAGGACTTATTAAACAAACTCATGTAAGCCTGAGTTTCCCATTCATTACCCATTATACTATAACATCTCGTGTGGTAATTATTAAAATAGGAACATTGCTAGCAAGCAACGCCTAACTGTGTTAATGAAGGACCAAGTATGAGCCACCTGGCATACATTTAGAGATCACAAAGCGAACGAATGTTTGGCCCATATCTATGTGGACTAACATACAAAAAATAGCCTGATTAGTGATTTCTATCCTTTGGATCTGAGCAATCCAAATAATTCTCGAATCCCACTGTTAAAATTCATGAAAAAAATACTCCAATCCAACAGTTAGAAATATGTATAATCAGTGGTTTTTGGTGTGTAGGATCACTTAGGGATAGTCCAAAGTCCAAGTATTCATTCAGTGCTCGAAGAGTGTGTCACGTGGCTTATGACATAATTAAAAGTAGTTTTTTCCCTTTGGGAGAATCTTTTTTGATGTGGAAGAGTTTAGATGCAGTTGATTTAAGGAGCCCACAACTTTCAGCTTGGCACCCACGTGAGACCAAAATGCCCCTTCAATTTGGTACCCACCCCACTCTCTCTCTCTCTCCTTTTATCCCCAATGGTAGTTCAACACCGTGGGGCCTAAAAGCCCACAAAGAGCAGGGCAGAGGGGAAGAGGGAGAGGGAGAGAATGAGGGAGAGAGGGAAAGAGGGAGAGGGAGAGGGAGAGGGAGTGAGAGATTGAGAGAGAGAGAGGAGATGAAGGAAAGGGAGTGGGTTGGGTGCCCAAGTTGAATGGGGTATTTTGGTCCATTGTGGATGCTCAGCTGAAAGACGTGACTGCCCGTAGAGCGTAGAGTGACCCTTTAAAAAATGGCCATTATAATGGATTCGACCTCACTTGTTCCGTTATGTACTGTTTTAACAATCAAAAAATAATGGCCGTTATTTTTCCGTTGTAAATTTTATTAAAAATTGGAAATTTAAATTTTGAATTTTAACGTTGTTTTTCTCGTTGTTTTCCCATGTGCGTTGCAATCCGTTATGACAGAAAAACGACAACGCCCCCAGTCCATTATACGGCTATGAAGACGCCTTTTAAACCTTGGTTTATCCCACCCCTTGTGGATATACATAACAAAAACAATTTGATTGATAGTTTCTAGACGTTGGATTAAGTACTAAAAAATGCAAAAACACATGCTTGAATCAAACTATTAGAATCAATCCTAAAAAAGTAGTAAAAAAAATCTATGGCTTGAAAAACCCAATCAGGCTGATTGTGCAACTGTTTTGCGTACATCAGGAGCCCGTCTTTGCGACAGATTGGCAGTGCTCTGATGCGCTAAAGTCTAACCCTTCGATCCCTCGTAGGGTCCAGACCATTGGATAGTTCTTCATTTAGATTGCATTTGGTTCAATGGAAGTAGTTTTCCAAGTAAGTGTCACTTAGGTTTTCCAAGAAGTGCCACTTCCTAAAAATCCACTTCTTGGAATTGTTCTCTGCTGTTTGGGTTAATATTTTAAAATCACAATTTTGTTTTCTTCTTTTTTCCTTCTTTTTTAAAACACAAAACACCTTCAACCACTAGACTTTTGGTTCAAGAACCAGAACAAGGGCGTCATCCCTCCCCTTCAATCACAGCTACTAACGGCCCTGATCTGAGCCCTCCCCTTCTTAAAAAATTATGGGCATTATGCCCTGTTCATGAGCTGCAAAACGTTGCAGATTCAGGGGCTTCGCCCCATGCTTTACACGCGGCCACTAATGGCCTTTAATCCTACCACAACGGCCTCTCAAAATCGTACTCCCCCTTTCTCCTCCATGTTTTGGTTTAAAATAAATGGGTTTTATGCCCTAAAACCCTTCCCACAACCAGAAATTTCAGAAAAATCGGCATACCTGCAACAATCGAACCTCGAAACAAAGCCAAGAGAATTCATGCTCTCATCGAAGTTCCAAAGAGAGAAACTCAGATCTCGAAATCCAGAGAGAGAGAGGGAAGAAAACAATAAATAGACTTCTTACGAGGAGCGTAAAATCCCGCTCGTGATGAGTAGAAGTCGTTTTCGTTTAAAACTTGGTCCGAGAAATGAATATTCTATAAACCAAATAGACACTTTTCTGACTATTTGTTTTCTTTTCACAGAAAAGTGCCGAACGAAACGCATCATTAAGCAGTGTGAATCAAGGTTTAATGGAGGCCGTTTTAACGGTTAAACGGACTGGGGGTGTTACCGTTTAAACCGTTTACACGGCCATTAAAACGGATTGAAACGGTCAGGGGCAAAAATGAAATTAAACGGATTTTAACGGTTTTAATGGAAAAAAATGGAAAAAGTGGCGCTGAAATTCAAATTTTGAAAAAAGAAGAAGGAATTTAATGGATTTAAAAGGAAATTAAACGGATTTTAACAGAATTAAACGGTTTTAACGGCCGTTTTTTTCACAAAATTTTTCAAAATTAAACGGCCATTTAAACGATTTTAACGGCCATTAAAACCAAAAAACGGCCATTTTTTTCAAAACCAATAAAATGAGTTTAAACGGAAACGGGCTTGGGGCGTTACCGTTTAAATGGCAGTTTAAACCGCCATTTTTAAAACCATGGTGTGAATCTCGAAGACATCAAGGTCGTAAACCTAGAGATGACGTCTTTCTGGGTGACAGCAATAGTTGACGACGCGATCTGATTCTCCAAGTTCGTTGACGGACGTCCGATCACAATTTCATCGACGTACATAGTTTTAGAGACCACTAACGGTATGGATGTTTGGCCCATCTCTATGTGGACCTACATAACAAAAATCAGCCCGATTAGTAATTTATAAGCATTCAAGTGAATTGTTTTCATGGATTGATTTAAGCATGAAATTTGAGCATTATTGGGTACAAAGAAAGATCCAAAAGGTTTGAAATCCGTAATCAAAGTCAAGTGACTGATTTTTTTTTTTTATACATAGGTTTAAATATCCATATGGTTAATGGTCTCTAAGGCCAAACGAGAAGTAAAAGCACTTCGACTTGTAGTAGAAGTTACTAGTTGATTTTTTACCTCCAAAAATGTCAGAGAAATTAAAAGTGTGGAGGGGGCATTCTAATTCTTCAGAAGTAATTTCTCTAGAAGTTAAAAGCTAAAATATTTAGCTTCAATTTTAAGTTAGTTTAAAAAGTTAAAATATGAAATACATCCAAACTAACTTTTTGACTTATAAATGTCAATAAGCTACTTAATTTTGTGTTGCAAACGCCCCCTAAGAGCATGCCAGTTAATTCGGTCCCGTCAGCAAAGTTTTACTCTTTGAACTTGGACGGGCATGATACTACCCCACATCCTGCACGTGTGCCACATAGAGTTTGTCATTTGTATACGACTTTCTATTCTATTTATGAGTACACCACATTAGGAGTAAAGCACAGGCCATGTGGCACACTCTTAATAGATGCTGACCATATGGATGTTTGGCCAATCTCTCAGTGGACCTCTAAACCAAAAATCAGAATGATTAGTGATTTCTAAGCGATTCTATTGAAGTTATTTTCGTGGGTTGATTTTAACAGTTGCGTTATTTGGCTGCAAAGATCCTAAAGGTTGTAGATCACTAATCTGGCTGACTTTTGGTTTATAGGTCCATCGAGGGGGTAAAACTTCTGTCACAACGGATTGTAAATCACACAATCACCCAAGTGCTTTTTGCAACGTACCCATCTGATTGTGTGATTTGCAATCCGTTGCCACAGAAGTTTTACTCCCATCAAGGGACTGGCCAAACATCCATACAGTCAGTGTCCACTAAGAGTTTGCCACATGGCATGTGTTTTTCATTGTGGCAGAAGCATAGAAAGCCGTGATAGAAGTTTTACTCCCGCAGTAGTTTATACCAAGGTTTAAAAAACGGTCGTTATAACAAAAATAACGCCATTATAACAAAAATAACGGCCGTTATAACAAAAATAATGGCCGTTATAACAAAAATAATGGCCGTTATAACAAAAACAACGGCCGTTATAACAGATTCGGACCTACCCCGTTACGTTATGGACCGTTAAAACGACCAGAAAATAACGGCCGTTATAACGGAAATAACGGTCATCTGAAAAATTTTGTGAAAAAAAAAATGGCCGTTATTTTTATTTTTTTCCGTTATATTTTGTTTTTTTCTGTTATTTTCTATTTTTGAAAATTTGAATTTCAAAATTTAAAATTCAAAATTCAGCCATTTTTTTTTTCCATTTTTTCCCTTTTTGCCCCTGAGCGTTTTTTCGTTATAACAGAAAACGGTAACGCCCCCAGTCCGTTATACCGTTATCACGGTCCCCTTTAAACCTTGGTTTATACCCCAATCATTGCCTCTACGGGAGATCATTATAATTACCGTTTAGAGCAGTGTTGCTAAATCTTTGACAATGGACTGGTGACAGCCCACAGTATGAGCCAAGTGGCACACTCTTGGAGATCGGTGACCGTACAGATGTTTGTCCCATCTGGAAGGACCTACAAACTAAAAATATGCGTAGTGTAAGAAATAAGCCTGATTAGTGACTTCGACCGTTGGATTGGTGTCTTTTTCATGGGATTATTGTTAACCGTCAGATTTAGGGACTCTGATCTAAAGGTTAGAAATCACTAATCAAGATGATTTTAATCAATAGGTCCACTTATAGATGGTTTAAACATCTATACGGTCAACAGTCCCTATTAAGTGTGCCACATGGACTATAGAGTAAAACTTCTGTCACAATGGGATTGCAAATCACACAAAACACAGCCAATGAGTTCACGGCACGTACACCTAAAAAGCAAAGCACATAGGTACGTTGCAAAAGCACTTGTATGCGTGCCGAGAACTCATTGGCTGTGTTTTGTGTGATTTACAATTTCGTGTGATAGAAGTTTTACTCTGGACTATACTGTGCTAGCATGGACGTCCGTAATCAAAGATTTCCTCGTGTTGCTAGCATCCATACTTAGCCGTAGAACCTACGTTGCCAGGTCAGACGGCTGATGGTCATTGGGTTTCACATCTCAGGGTTCTCGGGTACCATCCAACGGTCTGGATCATAGGGAAAACGTCGTCCCCAGGATCATAGTACATTTGGTTTATTATACTTGGTCCCTGCCTATTAATTTCAACCCGCCGGGAAAGTTGTAATTTTAACTTTCAAGACCGCCAGGGGTATATAAACTATAAAGTCTTTCACCCTCAAAAATGAATCACACCTCAAAAAATTAAGAGCACCTGTCATTTCTCTCCCTCTGAAAGGAAGCTGTCACACAGAGAGAAACAACAAAGCTCTCCTCGATTTCCATATCTACTCGCATCGATTTCTAGGGTTTGGAGTGCTCGAAGATATTTCTCGAATCTGGAAGTTCTCTGAAACATGTTCAGCGAATATCCGTTGTTTTCAATTTTTTCTGTCTTCATGTTCTTCGAGTCGATAGAGCCGATATCATGACAGATTTCAGTCGATTTCTGCCATGGGAGCTTACGAAGAAAATAGAAACAAATTTTCTTACAGTCTAGAGAATCGATCTCAGTGGAACCCTACGATGGAGAGCGGAATTGGAAACTTGGTCGATAAGTTCTCGGGATTAGGCGTTAACGGTTCTTCGAAAGAGGGCCTGTTTCAGGTCATGAAGGCGGTTGAAGCTGCCGAGAGCACCATCAAGCAACAGGTTAGCGTTCTAGATGATTTTCTATTTGGTTTTATTTCGTTGATGTTTATATTGTATTTGGTCAAAACCTACGATCTTTGTAGTTGAAGGATGAGTTTGAATCGATATTAAAATTTAACTTTTGGATCATTGGTTCTTTCCTGTATCTTCTTTCTTACACTAATAAATCATAAAATTCCTTATTGAACTGATCAAATTTTGTTGGTGTAACGCTTATACTTGCACATGTGTACTAAGACACATTTAGCTTGGGTGGCCTAGTCTCTTGTTCACGCCAGATTTAGCCTTGCGATTTTTCAAATATGGGTCCAATCCTGTTTGGCATGGTTTTTTGCCAATAAATGCGTTTATATATAGTCATTTGCTATTCATTAGCAATTATACTAAGTTTGATGTTCGATATTTATGGGATGAGAGGACATGGGTTCAGATATAGTTATGGGGATTGGGTCATTGCTGTGGTGTTTGATGACCCCAAGTGTGTATTTCCTCGGTCAAGCGGTCAATCCTCCTGGTACAGACCCACGATGCTATGTTGCAGGTGGTTTTGATTTCTCAGGTTTGGATGAATAATCTTCTTCTTCTTTCTTCTTATTACTTATTATTATTAGTTGTTGTTGTCCTATCAAGATCTATTTGAGGAAAGACCTTTGGTTTAAAAGAACAATGTTGGCCCAATTGTGTTTTTCTATGGTGTAAATCGTATTACACTATTCGACTCTGTTTAGAGCTATGTCTTCTGTCAAGTCATATCTCTTTTGATCTTTTCTTACTATCTCCATCCATGTCATTTTTGGCCCTTCTCTCTTCCTTTTAAAGCCTTCAACTTGCACCAAAGTACTCATTCTCACTGGTGCCATTGTTGGTCTTCGTTCCACATGCTCAAACCATCTTAATCTACTTTCCCTTCTATTATCTCCTATTAGGGCTATTCCTAGGTTCCCTTGAATATGCTAATTTTTATTGTCTTTCTTAGTTTTTTCGCTCATCCATCTCAATATCCGCATCACCACCACACTCATTCTATGAACATGTTTCTTTAACTTGATGACATTGAGCTCCATAAAACAAAGTTGGTCTTGCGGCTGTCTTGGTAAAATTTTTCTTATAGCTTGATAGGCACATGTCGATCGAAGCGCGTATCCGTTTTAGCCATTCGATACTATTCTGTGTCACATCCTTACCATTCTTTCAATCGTTGTGATAATCGAACCTAAATAATGAAATTGTTCGCTTTGGGATATTTCTTGTCCATCAATCATGATTAATGTGGTTCAAAGTTTCGGCCGAAAAACCGAAATGTTTCGTCTGTTTCGTTTCGGTTTCGCTATGGGACGAAACTACATACGTTTCGGTTGGTTTCGTCCGAAATTGAATGATACTTCATCTTAAGTGTAATTTGCACTGACATTTCGTTTCGGCTTCACGAAGTTTCATCCGAAATCGAACGATACTTCTGAGACGTTTCGGTATCGCCCATGAATGATGCCGAAATGATACCGTTTACTTTGAAGTTTGAACCATGTTAATGCTTCATCCCTACGTCTAGTATCTTTACCAAAGTTACAGTACATGTATTCTGTTTTGGTCTTACTTATTGTAAAATCCTTAGTTTCTAAAGTCTCCCTCCATAATTTTAATTTTGCCTTTACTCTCTCTCCCTAGTCTCATCTATCAATACTACACAATCTGCAAATGATGTACATCAAGAGACCTCTTTTTATATGAGCAGTTAATCCAACTAGTGCAAAGAGGTACAAATGTAAAGCCCATACATGGTGTAAATTCATTGTCCTTGGCAACTCACTTGTCTCACTACCAACTGTTCTCACACTAGTTTGGTATCAAAAAAAATTTGTTCACACTAGTCACCAGTCCCGTAGATGTCCTTAATAATTTCAACAATACTCCTTGCGACTTCTTTTCCCCCTAATATCACTAAATTAATTCTCTAGGAATCATATGTTTTTTTTAAGTCAATAAAAATCATATCATTGATAAGTCAATTTCTTGCCAAGGAGTTCCTAGGTGAACCATCAAATGGTGGGTCTCGAATCAGTCTACAACTTGGAGTTTATATGATTCCTACCAATTCTTGTTTGGATACAAATTATTTTATAGAGTATTTGTATAGTGTGGACTATGGATGCATGTGCACACACATACACACATTAAACTGTGCTTAATTTTGTGTATATGGACATAGATAGACACATACACTTGCAGAGGATCATAGCTTAAATCTCATTCTTGCAATAGCATTGGTTTGTCTTGTAGCTCGCTGATTCTTTGTCTCCTACTCTTGTGCTAAATGGAGGACCGTTGCTTAGTTTACAGTTCTTTTATCATTTGTGTCATGGTTCTCAAGTTGTTAGTGGTAAATTGATTTTCGGGGAAAAGTCTAGTTAAAGATATGCATGTAGACATTTTTTTGGGGAATTTGTCAACCACTTCCTGTTACATTGCGACGTAGCTAGGGAGGTTTGGTCGTCCTTTCTTTCAGAGTTTGGGATGACGGGTGATGGCGGGCTCCTTTTTAGATCTTCTCCTCAGTTGCTACTCTTCAGTGTTTTCATCTAGAGGGTGGATCCTGTGGCGGGTGATCCCTTTCGCAATTGCGTGGGGCATTTGGAGGGAAAGAAATCAGAGAATCTTTGTAGGAAAGAGCGTAGACTTACGATCGATCATCCTTATCATCAAGGGGTTGTTTTTTTTTTGTCCAAAGGGTTCCAGACTGTCGAGGGCTTGTCTTCGAAGACTTCGTCTTTCGTTGGGGCCTTCTTTGTACTACGATGCTTGAAGCCCCGCTTGTTTCTATTTTTTTTTTTCCCTTCTTTGTCTTTGCTTGGTTTCAGCTTTTAGTAGGTCTTATCGACCTCTATAGCTGTTTCCCCCGTTTCGTTTTGGCTTTTGTCCCTTTAATGAAGTTTATACTTATTAAAAAAAACCTATGGGGACATATTACCAAAAAAGAATAAAACATTTATGGGGACACATGGAGTAGGGCAACAAAATTATTCAAAAACTAAATTGTTCAAATTGTGTGTGCCATTTAGATGATCCATTGGACCGAAATTCAGCCCCATCCTAAAAATCTAACAAATTGTATTCATTTTGGACAATAAAAAATTGAAGGCTGAGAATTTTAAGAAAACATGTATTTACTAGACGGTTAAAATCATTCGATCAAGCTGATTTTTGGTCAAGGAGGTCTCCTATATGGCGTCTCCACTGATCAGACAATCTCGGTTAACAAGGCCATGTACTATTTGTGAGATAGAATTTCGTAATTCATGACGACAACATTAAAGATATGTATTATAGAGTAGTAACTAGTGTTAGAGCAGTTGGTGGCGAGACAAGTGAGTTTCCAATCACAATGGAATTACACCAAGGATTAGTCTTAAGTTCATATTTTCTGCTTTAGTTATAGATGAAGTAACACTCATATCCAAGATGAGACCCCTGGTGTATGTTATTTGTAGATGACATAGTACTAGTTCACGAGACTAAGGATAAGGTAAATGCAAAACTAAAACTCTGGAGGAATGCTTTGGAATCCAAGGGTTTTAAAACAAGTCAAACCAAGACAGAGTATATGGAATGCAATTTTAGTAAGGATGCACATAGAGACGATCTGCCAATTAAAAATTGACAATAAGAGATACCTTGAAGTGACCCAATTTCGTTACCTTGGCTCCATCATTCATAAGGATAGAGAGATTGAGGAAGATGTGGCCTATAGAATTAGAGTGGGGTGGCTAAAATGGAGATTTGCTTTCGGAGTGCTTTGTGATCGATGTGTTCCAACCAGACTAAAAGCAAAATCCTAAAAAATGGCAATAAGATCGGCAATGCTTTATGGAGCAGAGTATTGCGCTGTCAAGAACCGCGCTCATAAAATGAGTGTAGCTGGGATGAGGATATTGAGATGGATGTGTGATAAAATAAGAAAATACAATTAGAAATGAACGCAATCATGAAAATATAGGAATAGCCCCAATAAATACCAAAATGAGGGAAGGTTGATTGAGATGGTTTGGTCATGTAAAATGAAGATCAATGGCAACACTAGTGTGGAGGTATGTGCAAGTCAAAGGGTCTAAAAGGGCAAGGGGAAGGCCAAAATGGACGCAGTCACACAAAGTGAGGCTTTGAGAAGGAATTTTAAGAAGCTTGCCTTGATGGAAGATATGACTTTGGACAGAATTGAATGGAGGAACAAGAAATGCCATAAACTTTTGGCACTCCTTGGTGTCCTACCAAAACTTGTCTTGATAGGGTTTCCTATTCGTTGGATTTGAGTATCTTTTCATTTGTGTGCAAACTACAAAGTGGTGGTCAGCTGGCATAAAGTTTGCCGTAGTTTTAAGAGGCAGTTGACAGCTTTATGCATTGAAAGAAAGGGAAGTAGCTGCTCCTCTTTTCTCTCTCCCTCCCCTTGTTTTTTTTTTCCTTTTCTTTTTTCTATTTTATTCACAGCTGGCTTGTATCATTGAGTTGGATTGGACCATACAGACAAGTCATGGCCGCTCCATGGTGATCCCCAATTCACATAAGGATTTCGTCCTTGTCCATGACAATCCCGAGTTGGATCAGGTGATCCAAATTGGGATCTTCTGAGACCTTAAACTGTGCATTACCATTCGATGTACCTGTATATATCCTAGAAACATAGGTTGTTAAAACTATTAAATTATTTACTAAATTTCTTATATATCGGTTACATTTATAAATGGAACTTGGAGCTACTCCTTTCTTTGTGTGCTCGATCACGCCATCACTCTTTCTCACGTTTGTCCATTATGATTTTGTGATGTTATTTTTTGGAACCATAGGCATGCTTGCTACCAATGGCTTGCTATAAAGTTCATTGTGATCAAAAGTTTAATTTTTTATTGTTTTTAAGAAGTTTATAACTTCTCTATATTGTTGTGGGTTAAAATGGTCGCTAATAATTATCTTGTCACATATTCCTAGGAGGAGGAGAACAATCGATTAAGGGTCGCGCTTCAAAAAAGAACACAAGAACTTGAAAGATATGTAAGTGCTCTTATTTGCTCATCCCCTATGATATGTTTGATATACCATTGTTCATTATCTACAATTTTTGGGATGCTCTGTATTTTTTTTCCTCACAAAGTTTTGATTTTTGATGTATCCCTCTCATTATTCTTATGATTTATGTTTTTCTAATCTTGTTTGTTCTTTTCTTTTCAATTTGTGAGGAATTTTTTTTTCTTTGTTTACATAAGATTCCTTTTTTGAGGTTATCATCATCTATGTTACCTGGATATGGCAAGGATACGTGACCGACATGGTGTGGATACGGCATTTACGCTTAAAATGGAAGTATCCGACACGGACACGACACCCATTTTGAAGTATTCGGGTATCATAGATCATCATTATAAGCCTTATCACAATTATGTGGGGTTGGCTACAGGAATTTTGTTCCTCCCTTCAATTCGATCTTAAGCCATGCCTTCTATTAAGGAATGTTTCTTAAAATCTGGTCTCAATACCTCAATCCACGTCATTTTGGCCTTCCCATTAATTTTTTAGAAGTTCAAGTTGCATCTTTTGGAAAAAGCTAAACGCTCTCAAGAAGAGTCTAAAGGTGTGGAATTCAAAGCTAGTGGGCAGAATTGAGAAAACGATGGGGGGACCTTCTCATGGAAATTGCTCGGCTTGATTCCAAAGATGAAAACGACTCCCTTTCTAGAGAAGAGTACAATAGGAGGACGGAGATGAAAAAGGATATCTCTCCTTATCTCGCCAGGAAGAGATTAGTTGGAAATAGAAGTCATGGGTGCAATGGCTCAAGGAGGGTGATAGGAATACGAAGTTTTTTCATAGCATTGCTAATGTTAGAAGAAGAGCCAACAACATTTCCCACTTACTGGTGGAGGGGGCCCCAATTGAAGAAGAAGAGAGCATTAGAAATGCCATCGTATCCTTCTATTCTAACTTGTACTCCGAAGATACTATGGACAGATCGAAACTGGATGGAGTAGTTTTTTTACCAGATTGAGAACAACCAGAGTAGGTGGGTAGAAAATCCGATCGAAGAGAAGGAAGTGTTGGTGGCCATCATTTCATTGGGGGGCGACAAAGCTCCAGGCCCTGACGGGTTTCCCTTGGCGCTCTTTTCTTCGTGTTGGTTCATAGTGGGCAAAGATTTCACGAAAGTCATGGAGGAGTTTCATAGGGAGTCGTGGCTAGACTGGAGGGCCAACACCACTTTTATTGCTCTAATTCCCAAGCAGGAAGGAGCTGAGTCTCTTGCGGATTTTCGGCCCATTAGCTTGATCGGGAGCACGTTCAAGATCATAGCTAAAGTCTTGGCCTCTGGGTCACATCATTTTGTCGGTTTAAGGGGCTTTTGTGAAAGGTCGTCAGATAATGGACGATATTCTTATTGCCAACGAGATGATTGATTCCAGAATTCGAGGGGGAAGCCCGAATATCATATGCAAAGTGGACATGGAGAAGGCCTACGACCATGTGAGTTGGTCCTTCCTTGATTACATGTTAGGCCGCTTGGGTTTTGGGGTCAAATGGAGGAGATGGATCCGTACGTGTATATCCACAGCTCGTTTTTCCATCTGGTCAACGGGGCTCCAGCCGGTTTCTTCAGTAGCTTTAGGGGGCTCCGTCAAGGGGACCCTCTATCCCCGTACCTTTTTCTCATAGTGGCGGAAGGATTGAGTCGTTTGGTTTCTAAAGCGGTTGATGAAGGGTTGATGTTTGGATTCAAAGTAAGGTAGGAGATCCCTGTCATCTCTCATCTGTAGTTTGCAGACGACACGATCTTCTTTATGGAGGCATCTACTGGGCAAGCTCAGGTCTTCCGGGAGGTGCTGAAGTGCTTCGAAGTGGTCTCAGGGCTTCGGATTAACCTCTCCAAAAGCAAAGTCTTCGGGATTGGAGAGGTGGAGTGTCTGGATGCGATTGCAAACTATTTGGCTTGCAAGAAAGGAAAGCTCCCAACAACATACCTTTGTCTCCCGCTTGGGGCCAATAGCAGATCGAAGAATATCTAGGATCCGGTTATTGAACGTATCGAGAGGAGATTGGCATCGTGGAACACAAGACTCCTTTCCAAAGGAGGAAGACTTACTCTTGTCTAGAGCACCCTAACAAGTATGCCCATCTACTTCATGTCAATGTTAAAGATTTCCAAGGGGGTGGCCAAGAAGATTGAAAGACTTATTAGGAACTTCCTTTGGGACGATTGAAGATAAACACGAGTTCCATCTTGTGAGCTGGGAAGGGATCTGCAAACCCAAGCTAGAAGAGGGCCTAGGGGTTCGACAAATCCATTTGATGAATAAAGCTTTGCTTGGGAAGTGGCTTTGGCGCTTCGGGGAGGAGAGGGAAAGCCTTTGGAGAAGCATCATTTCGGCGAAGCAGGGTTCCGAGAACCATGTGTGGGGCATCTCTTTGTCGTCTACCTCACATGGGGTTGGAGTTTGGAAATGCATATCCAAGATGAGTAGAGAGAGAAGGAATGGAAGTAGATTCAAGGTGGGGAATGGGAACCGGGTGAGATTTTGGGAAGACATTTGGTGTGGGGAGTCTTCCCTAGCCGATTCTTTTCCATCCATTTATGCTTTGTCCAATAGAAAATGCGACTTGATCAGTGAGGTGGCCTCTAGAGAGAATGGATCTATCTCTTGGGACATGGGGATTAGAAGGAGAATCAATGATTAGAAGGCGGATACTGTTGCTTCCCTGTTGCACAGGTTGGAAGGGGTCCGACTGGTTGATGACATAGAAGATAGGAGGTGGTGGAATCATGACCCTAAAGGGATCTTCTCGGTCAAGTCTCTTTACAGTAGCTTTCTTGGGCAGAGTTGCAAGTTCTATCGAGCCAAGTGCTTTTGGAGCACCCCCATACCGTTCAAAGTCCTCTTCTTTGCATGGTGCGCCATGCTTGATAAAATCCTTTCTGTTGAGAATCTTAGAAAACGCGGCATTCAAATGCCTAATAGATGCATCCTGTGTCGACGGGAGGAGGAGGCAACAAACCATTTGCTTATCTATTGCCGCGTGTCCATGGAGATATGGGAGCACTTCCTTCAGCAGTTTGGGGTTTCTTGGGTCTTTCTGCTCTCGGTTATTGAAACGTTCAAATGATGGTTCTCCAAGGCTTCTCTCCTAGTGGTAGTCTACTATGGAGGATGGTTCCCTTTGCTATTTGGTGGGAGTTATGGAAAGAAGGAAATCGCCGTATCTTTGAAGACAAGGAGGTCAACAACAATGAGATCATCATGAACATCAAAGCCATGCTCTATTATTGGGGGTCAGCTAATCCCGATGTAAAGCCTTTTAGATTTGAAGATTTCGTATTCTGGGGGATCGCTTTGTCTTGTAGGGGGGCCTTTTTTCTGTTTTTTGTGTTGGGGCTTTTAGTTTTTTGTTGCTCTTGGAGCTTCTCATGCCCTTCCTTCTCCTTTCCTTTGCATCGGTTGTATAGTTTAGGGCCTTCTCAGCCCTCTTTTAATATACTTTTTACCGATAAAAAAAATGATAATGTCTTCGGTCTCCCTTGCACATGACCAAAACATCTCAATTGGCTCTCCCTTAATTTATCATCTATGGGGGCTATTCTTATATTCTCACGAATGCGTTCATTTCTAATTTTGTCGTTCCTAGTCTATACATTCATCCATCTCAACATCCTCATCTTGGCTACGCTCATTTATGAACTTGTTTCCACATTATTCTACATTTTGCTCCATAAAGTATAGCAGGTCTTATCGTCATCTTAGGTTTTTTCTAGTTCGATCTGTATGCGTGGGTCACATAGTACTCTAAAAGCAAATCTCCATTTTAGTCACCCACCCAACTCTAATTCTATGAGCAACATCCTCTTCAATTCCTCTCTCCTTGTGGATAATAGAACCAAGATAACAAAATGGTCACTTGGGTATCTCTTAGCCATCAATTTTAACTACTGTATCAACTTTGTTGGTGTCCTTACTAAAGTTACACTCCATATACTCTTATCTTAGTTTAGCTTATTTAAAAGCCTTTGGACTCCAAAGCATCTCTCTATCTACTGTCATTTACAAATAAAATATGCCTAGGGACTCCCTCTTAGGTATGATCACTTACTTCATCTATACCAATCTCATCATTATAAACCTTATCTCAACTAGGTGGGGTCGACTGCATGAATTTCGTTCCTCCATTCAATTTTATCTAAAGCCATGATTTATATTGCAGCAAGTTTCTTAAAATCGCTCTTAATACCTTAATCCATGTCCTTTTTGGCCTTCCCCTTGTCCATTTAGAACATCCAACTTGCACGTTCCTTTTCAATGGTGCTATCGGTCCTCATTGTTCATAACCAAATCATCTCAATCGGCTTTCAGTTATTTTATCAACTATTGGAGCTACTCCCATATTTTCATGAATTCGTTCACTTCTAATTTGGTCTTTCCTAGTCTTACCATTATCCATATCAAAATCCTCATCTCCGCTAAGCTAATTCTATATATATGTTGTTTTTAATTGCCCAACTTTTTGCTCCATAAAGCATAGCCAGTCTGATTGTCATCTTATATTATTTTCCTTTTAGTTTGATTGGTGTGCGTTGATCACATAGCACTCCAGAAGCTCATCTCCACTCTAGCCACCTAGATTTTATTTTATGGGCAACATCCTTCTCAATCTTTCCCTCTTTACAAATCATAGATGGTTGCTTTGAGGTATCTCTTGGCTATTGATTTTAACCAGCACATCATCTCTTTGTGCGTTCTTATTATTGTGCACTCCATATAATCTGTTTGGTCCAATTTATTTTAATTCTTTGGACTTCAAATCATTTCTCAGGAGTTTTAAAGCAAAAAGATATGAACTTGGGGCCAACCCCTGGTGTAAACCATTGTGACCAGGAACTCATATATCTCACCACCAATTGTTCTCAGTTTCACACTAGTCACCGCTTCCTCATATATGCTTTTAGTTTATGTCAATATACCCATTTGACTCTTTTCTTTCTCTCTTGTTTTGGCAACTCGTCTTTTAATTTGGAAAAATATCATGGTCATTGGGAGTTGATTAATGGAGAGACATTTGAAAACGGAAATTTGAATTCTGAACAAATAAAAACCCGGGTGGTAAATGTTAGTCATAATTGTAACTTATCAAAAAAGAAAAAGAAAAAGAAAAGAATACTCATAATTGTAAATAAGTTACGAACTTAGCATACCATTGAAAATATGAGTATTTGGTGCCATGGTATTGGTCCTCACATATCATGATGTAATTTTGTCTTGCTATGAATCCTATTCCAGAACCATGTTGGTATCATTCTTTTTAGCAACTAGGAGAAGGTTTGAACTTTGAAGTCATAAAGATAACTTGCAGTTTGTTTCTCAATGATAAATGAAAATGCAGAGATAAATAGTTAAGTGATGTTTGCTGTGTATGGCTTTACTGATGTTCGTGGTGTATGCAAATTTGTGCCAGCAGTTAACAAAATTATCTCTACTGGTGAAAGCAAAATAAGGCACAAACACTAAAAGAAATGGTTTGTTAACCTTCCACTTTGGTTCACAGAAACCCTAGTTTATCAAAGGAAATTCTTATATATATATATAAAGTTTATCAGAGGAAACTGAATGAAAATGTGGAAGGTTGTTTTAGGAATGTAAGAGAAGTCTTTACTGAACTTCGTGTCATTTCAAGAGTCGAGAAGAACTGCAGAAATTTATAGAAATGGATGTTGATCTAAAGCTAGCTTTACTAGCTAAATAAATATGAAGGAATATTGACTACACTTTGCTACCTGATTGATATACTGCACTTGTAGTTCCACAGCGGTTATAATCATTTTACACTCAGTCTCTCCTTACATAGAGAATCTTTTTTTGATAAGTCTTACATAGGGAATCTGAGCTTGGGGTTTCACCATTTTAATGAGTCCAGCGTATAGGATGTATCCAGCATTTGCACTTTGGGAGCTCTTTTCAACATCATTGCTTGGAGGTCCTCAACTTTACGTTTTTTAGTAGTAGTGTGAGTGGCAAGGTTATTGTTATTTCATGGTCCACCTTGTTGGTGCTTTTTGGTGGGCATCCATGGTTCCTTTCTCTCAAAAGCATACTTCGGTGTTTATGCACATAATATGCCACGAACAACTCATACAATGTCATTAATTTCCCGTTCTCTGTCTTAGAGGTTTCTTGGAGCTACATTTGGTGAATAATGCACTTGTTTTCCGGCAGAAATCAGATGATTCAGTAGCTTTAAGACCTCAGGTACCTTACAGAGCGCATCAATCAGTTTCTCCTGTTGGGAATCAAGAAGATAGGGCTAGATGGATGGATAATACCACCTTGATTGATCCACAAGGCACACTAGTTCTCCCTCAAAATGTAATGTCAAAAAATGAGGATCCTGCCTTACAAACTCGTACAGAAAACCATCACTACTCTGACAGCTACCATGTAAATGGAGCTTTGAAGGTACTTCCTGGTGGAGGGGGAGCTGTTGATAATGCTGGCTTCTCTCAATTCTCCTCACCATCTTCAACATCATTTTCTCCGAGCAGGTATTTTGCATCAGATATGAAAGACACTCACTGAAAATATAGATTGTAGGTGTGATATGTTGCAACAATCTGATGTAAGGACACATGCAATCCGGTATTACTCATTTTTAACAATTTGTGTTCGTTAGGTACCAAAGAGAAGGAGAATATGACCCCAAGTTCAATTTATCTGGACATGGACTGATGCCAATGTCTGATGTAAATAACCAGAGCAGCATATGGAAGCAGGTATTATCTTATTGGTGTGGACTATATTATTTCATGTTATTACTTGATGTTTGATGGACCAAATGCTATTGGTGTAGGATCTTGCTCTTAAGGTTAGGGAGCATGAAGAAGAGATTTTGCAGCTCCGGAAACATCTTGCTGAATATACCATGAAGGTAAGGAAGGCATACCTGATCCTAACGTTGTGTGCATGGGTGTTTATTTCTTGATTTTTTCCTCCATGTTGACTGAAATCACTAATCCATGTTATTGATAGGAAGCAAAAATACGCAATGAGAAATATATTCTTGAACAACGCATTGCTTATATGCGTATGGTAGGCAAGCCTTTCATCTGCTTGTTTCCCCCTCCTTGGTTATATGTAAGGTAAATTTTGAATGGAATGCATGCAACCAGGCATTTGATCAGCAGCAGCAAGACCTAGTTGATGCCGCATCAAAAGCTCTCTCTTACAGACAAGATATAATCGAGGAAAACATACGCCTTACATATGCATTGCAGGTACTATATATTTTTTCTGATTTTTTTTAAAGTTCAGGATGACAAGACCCTGTATGCGTAACTGTTTGCTCTTATACCTTAAAGATAGTAGAGAAGCAACTCTTGATACCTTACTGCGTGACATGATCATTACTGTCTTAAAGTAGACATCAAACCGTAAATTCGTATTCCTTTTTTTCACTATTTATTCTTTTCGATAGAATTGCCAATCAATCACATATTCTTGGTCTGTATATATTTGTTGATTCTCTTTTTTAGCGTTGAGTAAGTTTTGGGGATCATTTCTTAAGGTTTGATATTCTACAATCCATGCATCTATTATAGTATCGCTACGTCTGGTTTCACATAGTTTTGGTCAAAAGACTTTTGACCCACAATTGGCCATTACTTTGAGTTTGACAAATTTATTTTCATTGTTTTTATTAAGATTCATAACTGTACTACTTTTGCATGATAGCATATTTGATTCAATGTGTTGTGTTAGGATTAAATATCTTTAAATTGTATGGCAAATCTATTTTATCAAATTTTCTGAACTAAATTCTGAGGTTCACTTTGTTCTTTCAGGCTACACAACAAGAAAAATCAACATTTGTATCATCTTTGTTGCCTCTTCTGGCAGAGTATTCTCTGCAGCCACCGGTGCCTGATGCTCAATCCATTGTTAATAATCTCAAGGTCTGTATGAACTTCTCATTGAATTTACAAAATAAAAAGGTTAGCATCCTCCTGTTTTATTGTTTATCGGTTAAGCTTCCAAGTCCTCTCTTTTTTATTCTTTGATAAGTAACAGGATATATTATATAATATAGAAAGGAGTTTATAAAAGAAGGGAAATGCATTCCCAGGAAACAAAAAACTTGGGGACTCTTTAAGTACAACTCTCTTTCTTTTTCTTTTTTTTACCCAAATACAACTTTTAACTCTCGGAGCTATTATCTACATTGCCTCTAGTAATAATAGACCTCCGAATTTGGGCCCCCTCAGCCCTTTTTAAATATTTCCTTTTACCGATAAAAAAAAATAGACCTCTGAATTGTTAACTAAACTGTCAGTCTGGAACTTATGGAATTATTTTAAATGTTTTTCTATTAGTTTCTTTCCAAATGCCCCAACAAAATGCATTAGGGAGCATTAGTTGGAAGATGGAGATAGAGTTGAGTGGAAGCAAGAAGAGAGAAGGAGAAGATGAAGGAGAATGAGAAGGATAAATAAGGGGAAAAGAGAGTTAATTCTCATTGTATGAAAGCCCACTCAGGTTATATTAGAAACATAAAAACTAGAATGGACAATAACGCCCTTACAAATAGAAAAAAAGACGAAGTAAGAAACAAAGAAAAGACAAAACTACCCCTCAGACAATAGAACATATAATCTTTACACTCCTCAAGATGGGGCATAGATGCCATACATGCCCAGCTTACCCAAGATACTATGAAAGTGGGATTTGCTAATTTCTTTTGTAAAGATGTTAGCAAGTTGTTCTTCGGTCTTCACAAAGGGGGTGCAGATCAAGTCGGAACGTAGCTTCTCCTTTATGAAATGTCAGTCCACCTCGATATGTTTAGTTTTGTCATGCTGAACAGGGTTACGAGCAATACTGATGGCCACTTTATTATCACAATACAAGCTCATTGGCTCCTTGACAGGAAATCCCAACTCTCCTAGTAGAATTTGTAGCCATAACAGCTCACATAGACCATGAGCCATAGACCTAAACTCGGCCTCCACACTCAATTTTGCAACAACAGACTGTTACTTTCTCCTCCAAGTGATAGTATTGCCACCAACCAATGTGCAATACCCAGAGGTAGATCTCTTGTCGGTGACAGAGCTAGCCTAGTCAATATCAGTGTAGGTGATGCAAGACACATGAATGCGGCTTGACATGCAACAACTGAGATATCAAATTGATTACCAAGTGCAACAAAAAAATAACAAGCAACCACCAATCACGTGTCGTCAAGGAAGACCACGTGAGTAACTATGTATGGGTTCGGGTCGGATCACAATCCCGCAAGACGAACCCTCACATAATTATCCGCGAGGGCTTAATAGACACTTTAGGTCCCCCATCGACTTAAGCTCAATCAATGCAATTCACATAAATTCTCTTAGGCCTATTCTAAGGTTTAAAGGGAGAATCCAATGTTCAATTATTAACATGTGAAGCATCTAATGGCAAGCATGGGTCGAGATGATGTTTCCAACAGGTGCATAGGATCATGAATAAGCTTTAAGCAAGTAAAAACATGGAAGGAAAGCAATACTCAGCAGCCCCTTGTAAAAATTGTCATGGCAGCTATGGGGTGATTCGGTTGGGTTGTAGGGACTAGGGTTTAGGAATTAAGTACTATGGGTGGGGATATAATGGGTAAGAGGAGCACCAGCCAGAGATATTGGCTGATGGGGTTGACGGTAGGGTATTTGGGGGCTAATAGTGGGTTCGGCCATCAGGTATGGGCAAGGTGGAGGCTGTAGCAGCAGTACTAGGGGAGGGGGGGGGGGGGGGATTAATGGTCATAGGTTCTGGTTCCAGAAGGGTAGCAACAACGGCAGGTGTCTAGGGGCTGGCGGCTTCAAGTGGAACCACCATTAGTGGTTCGGCCAAGCTTGTAGCAGGGTATGACGACCCTTTGCAGGTGGCGGCTATGATTTTCAGACCACCCAAGTAACGTGGCAGCAAGTATGAGGTTGCAAGGAGGTGGCGGCTAGGGATTTGATGGGGGGGGGGGGGGAGTACATCAACGACAAGAGAGAATCACGAAAAATACCTAGAGCATTCATGAACGTCGGACCATTGGCCTCGCACCCAACCCATCCAGGGAAGAGAATCCAAGAGCATGACGCAAGCATCCCTCTTGCCTTTATTCATTCATTAATAATCAAGCATTAACCCAAATTGAAGTCTCACCGTAGTATTTAAACAAGGAGAAATAAAGCCTACTCTAATCTTATCCCTTGAATCAAAGCAAGGGTGGAGATTTACACACTTAAATTGTCTTCAAATCAAAATTACCAAAGTAACCAAAAACTAAGCAAGCAATTACGACTATGCTATCTTTCACAAAGAATGGGCCTGGAACCAAGAAGATGGGCCCAAGCTCAACATGTTCTATCGTACGCTCCATGCATACTCTAAACTTCACAAAACAACATATCCCACATGCACATCCTCTCAGCGTGGGGTCTTCTTTGATGTGCCACATGTGCGCACGGGTCTTCCAAAGCACCTGTGCCCAACCCACAATGCAACGTGGGCCTTGCTCTTCTTTACGCACCTAAAATAAATCATGTATGGCGGCAAGATGTTGGCATCAGTAGGCCTCCACTCTCAGTCTCAAGTGACCATGGCATGTAAATAGCACCCCTTTATCTGGTATGGACTTTTAAGTATTTGAGAATCCTGAAAATTGCCCCAAGATGAGAAGTCTTGGGGGAATGCATGAACTGGTTGACAACACTAACACCATATGTTATGTTAGTATCAGATGATCAAATTTAAATTCCAAAACAAAAAGGAGGAATAAAAAACTTTGAAAATGGGGTCGAACCAGTTATTGTAGATTGTGAAGTTTTGAAGAAAAAACTGGTAAACCATGCTGGAAATCAAGGTTGAGGCAAAGGTTTTCTAGTTGGCGAGATGGGTGGGTTGTTCGAAGGTCACGATTAGAGAAAGAGGCAGGAGATATGTGCACGAAATCTGTTTTTCCCTTGAGGATTGTTCTTGGCTTTCCACGCTGCTGGAGGAAGCCATTTCGCGCAAGAATGAACCACCCCTGTGGAGGAAGAGAACGGCAGCAGGGAGGACATTTATCGGAGACATTAAATCTAATAGAGGAGGAGCCTTTCTCAGAGTGACCGAGTTCACCTCCTCGGGCAGAAACAAAACTCTATGCTTTCCAATGGGTAGAGAGAGCACAGGCTGGAGGAGCGTGATGTCGGCTCTAGAGCAAGTAACAGGAAAGGAAGGCGGGCCCTCACAGCCTGCTGGTAGGAGGTTTAGCAACAATCCCCCTCAGGAGGTAGGCCTCAACCAAGGGGTTGCAGGGGAGATTAGTTGGCAAAAGCACCGGCCGGTGATTAATACGTGGTACTTTAAAGACGACTCTGGAGCCTTTGGTAGGTGGTGTGAGGCGGTGGTGTGCTCCGTGGATTCCGGCGATGCCAACTAGGAGGATATTGCGGTTGCGATCCAAGAACTGAATGGAATGGACAGTATAACCATCCTGCGCCCATTGGACAACTTTAGAAGGATCTTCTTTCCTCATACTAGCAAGATTACAAGGTTTCTCTGTGGTCTGGTTTCAGTCGGGGTTGGAGGAGGCAGGGTCCACTTCTCGGCGTGGTCCCCAGAGGTCAACGCCATTCCCATACAAACTTCTTCGAGATCCTCTTGGATCTCCATCTTTGGACTTCCCCTCCATCTGTGAACTATTGAAGTGTTCAAGCTTATAGGGGAAGTTGCCGGAGGCCTAGAGGAGGTGGACCACCAGACTCAGAATCTGTGGAACCTCACAGAGGCGAGATTGAGAGTCTATGCAGGTCCCGCTGAAATCCCACTATCGGTCACAATATACGACAGAGGCATCCCGGTGGTGGTACTACTAGAGGTGATCGGCAGCAAGCCGTTAGCCATCAATGGAACAACAGAGGCAGAGGCACCAGGAGTCCAGCCACCAACGATGGCGGTGCATGTTGAGGTGGCATCAGAGCCGGAGGACGTGGAGGGGTTGCCTAAGGACCTGATGTCTACATGGCAGCAGACTCGGCATCCTTGTGGTGCTGAGGTGGACATTGTTCCAGCCAATACCACCACTCAACTACCTGATTCATTGGTCACGGCTGGTATGCAGGTACAGAATCAAGGGGAAAGCAACACTTGTTCTGAGGAGATTGGCATCTCTGAAGACGCAGTAGGGAGGAGATCTCCAAGAACCAGGATTGGAGGAATTCAAATGGGTAAAAGGGCGGTTTACAAGAGGAGGGGAAAGCATGGCTACAGACCTACGGTAGCTAGAGGCAACAAGGTACTTAACAGCTGTCCAGGGCAGGTCCTTAAATCAGGAGCGAACCTTATTCCTCGGGGTCAAGCAGCTATGGACGTGATAACGGGTGGACCCGAGATCTCACAATCAGTATGGATTGAGCAGGCCCATGAAGGTGAAGCCCAGCGTTGGAAGGTATCTAAGACCTCAACTGGGCCTGTCGAGGACATGCAACCCAGCCCATTTTTGGGTAGTCACTCAAGCCCAGACTCTCCTTACCACAGGCCCAACTTTGATGACTTAACCATCTTTGACCCTCAAGAATACAGACCCCTTAACTCTCCAATCAGAGAGTTACCCTCACCTTCAGCAGAGGAGGACCTGGTTATCTTAAGCTCTCCGCCTCCTAAAAGGTTAGCAGCTGCCGAGAGAAGCCCGGACATGTACTACCGACCGGTTAGAGGTATTTTCGAGTCCCTCTTTAGAGATCTCCACTTGGAGAAAGGTGTTGATCCTTCACCTAAGTCCTCGGATCAGAGTTCCTCGCCCAACTCGAAGGACGAACTAGGGGACATAGCTGGATACTGGGATCTTCCCTGGTGCATTGGTGGAGACTTTAACGCCTTTAGATGCTCCGCTGAGAAAAAGGGCGGATGTCGCATTAACAACAGCATGGTGAAATTCAACAACTTTGTTAGCAACTACGGCCTCTTGGACCTGCCATTAAAAGGGGGTTTATTCACGTGGACAAACAAGCAAAGCCATCCGACCCTTTGCAGACTAGACCGTTTTTTGGTTTCTGGCTCTTGGGAAGAGCACTTCCCCTTGGCTACTCAGAGGGTGCTCCCAAGACCCACGTCTAACCATGCCCCTATTTTGCTAAGTGTGGAGGATCCTTCGCCTAGACCCAAACCTTTTAGGTTTGAGCTTATGTGGCTTCTCATTCCTGATTTTGTGGATCAAGTTAGAGTTTGGTGGTCAGCTCTCACCGTTCAGGATAGGCCAGGGGCGGTGCTTCGCAAGAAAATGCAAGCTCTCAAAAAGAATCTTGTGAAATGGAATCGGGAGGTAGTAGGTCGGATTAACGTGAAGATGCAAACTATCTTGTCTGAGGTAGATGCCTTGGATAGGAGGGAAGAAGAGGTTGAATTGTCTACCGATGAGTTAGGCAAGCGGGCGGAGCTTCAGGCAAAATACCATTCGCTTGCTAAGATGGAGGAGGTGAGTTGGCGTCAGAAGTCTAGGGTCAAATGGCTGAAGGAAGGGGACGGAAACATCAAATTCTTCCATCGTATAGCGAACGCTAGAAGAAGGGTTGAACCACATTGGGAGGATCGATATTGAAGGTAATAGCTTGGAATTAGAGGAAGATATTAGAAGTAGGGTGGTGGACTACTACTCCAAGCTCTACACGGAGCCTTCTTTGGCCAGACCGGAGCTGGACGGGTTGGGCTTCGATAGTATTACTCCTGAACAGAACTTGTGGCTGGAAAGACCTTTAGAGGAGGAGGTTTTGAAAGCTATTAAAGATCTGGCAGGAGACAAAGCACCGGGACCTGATGGATTCCCTTTGGCGTTCTTCAGTCACTGCTGGGCAATCGTGGGAGGGGACTTCATGGCAGCAGTGGAAGATTTCTACAAGGTGGGCATTCTAGACCGTTGGTCTAATAGTACCTTTCTAGGCCTCATCCTTAAGAAGCAAGGAGCTGTAGATATTGCAGACTTTAGACTGATAAGTTTGGTGGGTAGCTTTTATAAGGTCTTGTCCAAAGTCCTAGCTACAAGAATTAGAGAGGTGCTCCCGAAAGTGATCTCCCCCTCCCAAGGGGCCTTCGTGCAGGGGAGGTAGATGCTAGACGGAGTGCTCGTGGCTAATGAGTGTTTAGACGAGCGGATCAGATCTGGGAGCCCCGGTATTGTGTGCAAAATAGACTTACAAAAGGCATATGGCCACGTGAGTTGGGACTTCTTGGACTATCTCCTCGGGAGAATGGGTTTCGGATTCGTAAGTGCATTTCCACGGCATCCTTCTCGATTTTAGTCAACAGGTCGCCAGCTGGTTATTTTCAGAGTTCGAGGGGTTTAAGGCAAGGAGATCCTCTTTCTCCCTTTCTCTTCATTATTGTGGCCAAAGCGTTGAGCAGGATGATTGATAAAGCTACCAACCAGGGGTTGTTGCATGGTTTCAGAGTTGGTAATTTAGGTCCACTATATCTCATCTACAGTTCGCTGATGACACTCTCATCTTCCTGGAGGCTGTAAGGGATCAATGTGTTGCAATCAAAGGTATTCTGGTTTGCTTTGAAGCAGTGTCAGGACTTAAGGTTAACTTCTCCAAAAGCAAAGCTTTCCCAGTGGGGGAGTCAATCGACATCCAGAATCTTGCCTCTAGTATGGGTGTGTCTGTAGCGGAACTCCCAACTTCTTACCTCGGTCTTCCTCTTGGAGCTCCTTATAAGTCGAAAGTCTTATGGGACCCCGTCATAGAGAGATGCGAAAAGAGGCTAGCTGTATGGAAGGCCAAGTACCTATCAAAAGGATGCAGGGTAGTGCTAATCAAGAGCACCCTCTCAAACATCCCCACTTATTTCTTATCTATGTTTGCCATGCCAGCATCTGTGATCAGTAGGTTGGAGAAGTTCCGCAAGTTCCTATGGTTTGGTCAGATGGATAGGTCTGGCTATCCTTTGGTGGAATGGAGACGTGTGTGCTCTCCAAGGAGCGTGGGCGGCCTAGGAGTCTAGAACCTTAAAGTCATGAACCAAGCCCTGCTTGGTAAATGGCTTTGGAGATTTGCAACGGAACTGGATAGTTTATGGAGGAAGGTCGTGGTAGCCAGGTATGGAGAGGAACCGAGGGGCTGGTTTAGTTGCACCGTTTGTACCCCATTTGGATGTGGTGTTTGGCGAGGCATTCAAAAGATGTCGGGTGTCTTCCAAGCTGGTATTCGCTTCAAGATAGGCAAGGGAGATAGAGTGAGGTTTTGGAGCGATGTGTGGTGTGGAGACAAGGCGCTCATTGAAGAGTTTCCTCAAATTTACAGACTCACGATCCGGAAAGATAGCACCGTCCAAAATACCTCAGTGGTGGATGGATTTGGAGGCTCTTGGAACTTTAATTTGAGACGCCACCTTAATGATTGGGAGATTCCAGCTTTGGCGACTCTCATTCATAAGTTGGAAGGCGTGGTCTTGGACAACTCTAACAGTGATGCTATCAAGTGGGTGGGCAGGTCCGAAGGGCCCTTCTCAGTTCATAGCCTCTATGAGTGGGTAGAATCTATGGGTTGTCCCCTACCAGATACCCAACCTCCTCATTGGGTTCAAGACTTCCCGTCGTCCAAAGTCTGGGGATCGAAAGTTCCTTCAAAAGTCGCTTTCTTTGTGTGGTGTGCTACTCATGAGAAGATCCTCACTCTGGACAACCTCATCAAAAGAAATTGGATTATGGCGAATTATTGCGTTATGTGCAAAGGGGCAGGGGAATCCGTCAACCACCTTCTCCTTCATTGTGCGTTAGCTCGTGAGGTATGGAGTATTTTCTTTGACGCCTTCGGCATTTGTTGGACTATCCCGGCCTCTGTTATGCTCACTCTTAAGAGTTGGTCAAGTAGATGCTTTTCCTCTTGTGGGTGCCGTCTTTGGAGCATTCTTCCTTTCGCGGTATGGTGGGGCCTTTGGCATGAACGCAACAGGAGGATCTTTGAAGATAAAGTGGCTTCTACCCAGAGTATAGTTATCAATATTAAGGCCCTCCTGTATTATTAGTCCAAGCTGTTTGTCGAGTGTAAGTGGATAACCTTTGAAGACATGGTTTTCAGATGGGATGCCATTATGAGTAGGGGTGTTTAGCTTTTCCTTTCTCCTCTTTCTTCTCTTTGTGTCTTTTTGGAGGTCTCCTCGACCTCCTCTCCTTTGTATCTCTTTTCTTTCAATATATCTTTTACCTTATCAAAGAAAAAAAGGAGAGATATATGAGACGGCCAACTAATCTCTGATATTTTCTGGCATCAATAAGGGGTTCTCCATCAATATCACTTAAGGGTGTCAATGGGTTTGTTGCCCAACATGCTAGTCTCCTTTAGTAAGTCGAGAACATATTTCCTTTGTGAGATGAAGATGCCCTTCCTTGATTTGGCAATTTCAATCCCTAGGAAGTATTTCAACGGCCGCAGATCCTTGATTTCAAATTCTTTTGCTAACTTTCCTTGCAACTGAGACATCTCTTTTAAGGCATCCCCTGTCATAACTATGTCATCAACATAAACAATGAGAGCCGTAACCTTCCCTTCATTATGCTTAGTGAATAAGGTATGGTCGGCCTGACTGCTTATACCCACACTTCACAATGGCATTGCTAAACCTTTCAAACCATGCCCTCGGAGACTGCTTTAACCCATATAGAGCCTTCTTCGACTTACACACTTCACTTTCTGAAGTGGGAAATTTGAAGCCAGGAGGTAGTCTCATGTAGACTTCTTCTAAGTCACCATGCATGAAGACATTTTTCACAACAAATTGTAGCAGATGCCAGTTTAGATTGGAAGCAAGGGACAATAAGACTCGGACCGAGTTCATTTTTGCAACTGGAGCGAACATGTCCTGATAATCAACTCCATACCCTTTGCAACAAGGCGGGCCATATATCTTTCAACGGACCCGTCTGGAAGGTGTTTCACAGTGAACACCCACTTGCATCCCACTAACTACTTTCCTTTTGGCAACTCAACAAGTTTCCATGTGTTATTTTTGTTAAGAGCACACATCTCACACATGGCTTCTCTCCATTTAGGGTGTGAGAGCATCAGAAACACTTCGAGTCAAGAAATCAAAGACAGAGTGGAAGCAAAGGCACGACAACTAGAAGATTAGGAATCATAAGGAACAAAGTTAGAGATAAGGTGCTAGGTACAAAACGAACTCCCTTTCGGACAACAATAGGGAGATTTGAGTCTTTAACAACTGGATGGGTGATAGGAGGATTACCTGGGTCAGAAGAGGTCTGTTGACAAGGCGTAAGGGAAGTGGTCTGCTCTCGATGTCGCCGTGAGTACACTTTCAAGACCTCGCCACTAGGCTCCACCTCAACATTGGAGTTCTTCTCCAATGAACTCCTACTACTAGTACCCTCAAACATGGATTGAGAGACAAGAAAAGGAAGAACATGGGAAGACATCTCTCTCTCTGGAATACTCCCCCTGAAGAGAGGTCTTCTAATCAATGAAATAGGGAGTAGATTCATGGAATGTGTCATCCATAGAGACAGACCTCTTTCCGGTAGGGGGATGAAAGCATTTGTAGCCCTTTTGAGTTGGGGAATACCCAAGAAACACACATATGAGAGCTTTGGGGTTTAGCTTGGAGCGGTTGATTTGAGAGATGAACATAGCAAATACACCCAAAAAACCTACGGAGAAAGAGAGAGTAGAAGAGTTTGAGGATAGAGAACCTCAAAAGGGGATTTAAAACCAAGAATTCGAGAAGGGATGCAATTAATAAGAACGGAGGCAAGAAAGACAACATCGGACCAAAATGTTTTTGAAATGTTCATAGCAAACATAAGAGCTCTCACGGTTTCGAGAAGGTGGCGGTACTTCCTCTTAGCCACCCCATTCTGTTGCGGAGTGTCAACACAAGAGGTTTGGTGAATGATGCCATGCTCAGAAAGAAAGGAGGAGAGACCGTTAGACAAGTATTCCCCTCTCCCCATTATCAGAATGAAGAATTTTAATCTTAGTGTCAAATTGGGTACAGACCATTTGATAGAACAACTTAAAGACAAAAAACTTCACTCTTAGCCTTTAAGAGATACACCCAAATACCATGAGAATGATCCTCAACAAAAGTCACAACATATTGAAAACCAAACAAAGAAGTCGTGGGAGAGGGCCCCCATACATCAGAATGGACAATCTCAAAAAGAGAATTATTCCGATTTCCACTAACAAGGTATGATGTTCTACAATGTCTAGCAAGCTCACAGGCTTCACAAAAAAGAGTGGAACAAGATACAGATGATGTAAACAACTGGGGACACATCCTTTTCAAAAGCAAAAAAGGAGGATGGCCTAAATGTCGGTGCAGCTCCAACAGTTTCTCCAAGTCACTCTCTTTTCTAGCGGAGTACTGAGCATGTGATGGGGAATGAGGTGAGGAGTCCAATAGATACAAACCACTTTCTTCACGACCACCGCCAATCATCCTCTCCGTCTACAAGTCCTGAAACACACAATAAGAAGGAAAGAAAGTGACACCGCAGTTCAAAGATTTTGTAATACTACTAATAGATAAGAGGTTAGTAACGAAATTTGGAACATGAGGAATAATAGAAAGATGCATAGATGGAGTGGCCATAACTCTCCCTTTACTAGAAATAGAAGAAAAAGACCCATCAACAATTTTAACTTTTATCTTGGCCGTAATATATATGGTAGGACGACAAGAGGGAATGCATACCAGTCATAAGATCATAAGCTCCTGAATATATGATCCAGGAGGGACTGGAGGAGGAAATGGAAGCACTTACTTGAGTGAGCATATGATGAGGTAGCAGTAGGGGTCTCCATTTTGGCCATGAAATGACGAAGTGCCTCGACTTCATCAGAGGTTAAGTCCATCAGTGGTAGAAGGGGCAGATGCGGAGCTGATAACATGATGGGCAATAGACCAACTCGACCCTCCAGACCTACCACCACCCCTACTAGAGCTGGTAGTGAATCTCATTTGAGGTCTACCATAAAGTGCCCAACAGGTATCCTTTGTGTGCCGTGTCTTCCCACAATGTTCACACTTCAATTTGTCCTTATATACACTGCTTAGAAAGCCTCGGCCTCTTCCCCTGCCTCCGACAACTCTACCACCTCTATTCGAGGTGGATACCAAAGTAGATCTCTCTTGTGGAGAAGACTGGTGCATGGCTGTCTTCCTGCTCTCCTCACTCTGTACATGGGCATATACTTGACTGAGCGATGGCAAGCTCTTCTTCCAAGGATCACGCAAGTCTGCTCATACTCTGTATTGAGGCTAGTTAAGAACTGAAAAATTATGCACCTCTCAACAAGTGCACCATAATAGATCACATCATTTGGCACTTCGAGAGTGAAGTTTTGGAAATGATCAAGCTCCTAACACAACCTGCATAAGGAGCTGTAATAAGCCGATAGGGTCTTTTCCCCCTGACGAAAATGAGCAATATCTTGTCGGGCTGATAAATTTGGGCAATGTTTCCTACTCGAGAGTAGGTTTGGGCATTCACATCCAAGATATCCATTGCTGACTTCAAGAAGAGAAGGTTGCCACTGATCTCGGGGTGCATAGAATGAAGTAGCCACATCATTACTCCAGAATTTTCAACAACCCATTTTGCATACGTTGGGTCAGTTGGAGTGTTCCTTTATGCTACCGTCAATGTAATGAAAGTGTCCCTTATAATAAACAGTTTTGCAGATTGAGACCAAGCCAAGTAGTTCTCTGTCATGCCCCAAATCCGTAATCCATGACTCGACCCGAATACCCGTGGGTCGACTCATTTATTCGAATTTAGGTGTGGAATAAATAAGAAAAAAATACATTAATTCACAATTTCAAACAAGACATCAACATTTCAAAAATTATACTGAGATATAATAATCATAATTTCTGGTGGCTAACATCAATGCCACATAAAACCTAAAACAATAATGTCAAAAAAAAGGACCAATTTGCCCAATTTGCCCATTGGTTGCAGTTCTTTCTTGTATCCTTTTTCGTATGTTTTGGTCTCATCTAAATTTGAAAATGGTGGATGTAAGAGGGAGCCAAACGCTCATTCGGATTTTTCACCCCAATACATAATTCAACCAATACAAGATATATAGACATGTTCGCATAGATGAAATTGTCAAACAGTAACATCATGATCGTAATGAATATATTAACAGGAAAACAAAAATACACAACTCATATAGAGGGTATCTTTTACCCGTACAAAGGGTCTTCTCGGGGTTTTTGGGTCTTTTACACTGGAGAACTCACTCTCAACTTGTTTAATCGCTTCTGAACATTAAATACGAATGCATGTCTCAACATATAAAGAACTAATCACTGAAATGATAATATCCACACAGGGGATCTCAAATATTAAACAAGCTATCGACATCATAATCGTGCGCATAATTATCACAATACAAGATTTATAGTTTAACAATTAATACATGCACACGAGTCTATAAATAGTATTGAAGGAATCGTGGGGGGTACCTACCTTTGATCTCTTCTCAAGATTTCACCTTAATTCTTCTAATCGGTCCTCTTCATGTAAATTCAACCCAAGGTTATTGAACATTCAATTTTCACGTTTTAGTTAGTTGTCAGTTAAATAAAGTAAATTCTTGAATCCTGAAATGGGTTCTAGATGGTTATAGAAGTTAGTGTAGTGTAAATCTCAAGGACCGCGGTTATTTGGACCTAGAGACGCAATAAGAGATAACGGCCACTAGGGGCAACGGCAACAGTCTTTAAAAAATGATAAATTGTTTAATCAACATTTTAAATGGTTGAAACGGTCGAAATATTATCACTTTATTATTTTATTATTTTTTTTCAAAACAAAATCATCGATAATGATAATAACATTTTTGTCTAACCATAATAACCATTGCCACACTAAGCCCAACCATATATATATATTTTGGATTTAAGCGCTATAACATGATGGGGTTGTTAGTATAGACCATTCAACTAATGGGCCCCATCATGGAGTCACGTAGCCTATGAATCTGATAGTCAGAATATAATGAAAGGAATGGAAGACTTTAATAAACAATAAGTTTTTGTAGAATTGGTTTTAATAACCTAATATATAAAAAAACGGCCTCACTTGGGACTTCAAGGATTCCCTGAGGAAAAGGGGCCGTATAGTCTTAAAGTTGGGAGCTTAGCTCCACAATATTTAAAAAAAAAAAGATATTGTTCTTGGCTAAAAAAAAACAAATTAAAAGAATAATCGGAGAAATTCTGATGTTACACTCAAAATCAGACGGGATTCGGTCCGAAAGAAAGTTCTTTTGGGGGATAGATCAAACAAAGGGAACTCTCACCTGAATAGAACATGCCGATTGGATGAGCTGGAGTGTGTTGATCTAATGGTGGAGCCTCTTTAATGGTGCTACATGTATGGGTTCTCTTGGAAACAACACTTGGTCAGCACGTGATGGAGGTTTTTGTTCATCTCAAAAACTACCATGGATGAGGGTGGATGGAAGAGATTTGGAGAAGGAAAAATTAAAGGTTTCTTACCTGAAGCAATCAGTGAAGAGGTTGATCCCACGTTGAAGCAATCTTGTTGAAGCAATCGATGAAGAGGTTGATCACAGTTGTAACTTTTTGGGCAGCGACTCTCTTCAGTCTTCACAATGATTATGGGTTAGGTTTAGAGCGAGGGATAAAGATTGTATAAATAGGAAAAGAGGGTTTTGATGGTGGGGGTTTTCAGTCTCAGTTTCACATGTGTAGTTCTAGTAGTGGGAAAAATAAAAGAATTCTTACTGAATGAAGATTTTGGAAAGAGGTATTAAATGAACAAAACACCAACAAGGATGGGAGTCTTGGACGAGTAATGGGTTTTGGACCCTTCTGATATAAAAACTTTTGTTGGTTACAAGAAAGTTTTCGTTGATAATAATAAAAACTTTGTTAATAAAAAAACCTTGTTGATAAAACTCAAAACAAATATGGGAAGGGTGGGAGACGTCTCCTACTAAGGCTTAAAACTTTGGACTTATATTTAATTACCTATTTACTTAATGGCTAAAAATGTATTTTACATAATAGTTAAGCATTTAAAGATTGTGCATAACATATTGTACTATTTACCTATGGGTAGCCCACTAACTATATACATACTCTATACTATAATGTTAACATTAATTATGGTATATAACATGTTCCCTAATGTTAACATACATGCATTATCATAATGCACACACACACAAACACCTACTTTAATGCATACATATATATGGTTTTGTTTTAAAAAATCATATGACCTATTAAAATTATTCTAATCATATTGAAATATTAACGTGGCCTGCATGGATAGGCCCTAAGACCCTGAAATTAATTTTCCTCAGAATTGGCCGAAGTTGTACACAAATGTTCTAAGAGTTAGATTAGGTTATACATGCAAAAAGTCCTAGGGAAATGAAAATAGACTAAATGTCAGCTTCCTTATGAAAATTCATGGATTTCCGAAACGGATCTTTGCCTTGTTGATGAGTCCAAGATGAATTGGTACCTTGATGAAATTCGCCAACCGGGCGAGAATGATGTAAATGGACCTGTTGCTAGTGTGCTTCATTGTGAAGGCCCAAAGTCCTTAAAGAGGGCCGAACCAACAAGGTTATGATGGGTCAGGTTGAGAGAAAATTGGGTCATTGGACCTTAAGTTACCCAACAATTGGGTCCATAATTGCTCCAAGAACACATATGGATAAGGTCAAGACAAAGTCAAATTTCTAGAGGACACAAAAGCATGGGAAATTGTAGTTAGTTGCATAGAAAAAGAAGATTGCATGGGAACTTGTTAATTTGTATGGGAAAATGTTTGTCTTGCATGGGAAAGGGTTAAGCTGGTTAGTGAAGTCTTGGAAATACATAGTTTCATTAAGTTTGGGTCTAGGTAGTTGAAGTTTATTTAAGACTAAGGAATTGGGGTTTATAAATTGGGCTGGACATCCTCTCATTGTAAGTAGAGTCGAAATTGAATTTGAATGAAAGCTTTTTAGCTTCTCGTTGCTAATCTGTTTGTGATCACTTGCTGAGTTTGGTTGTTTCTTCATTTAAAACAACTACGTCTTTGCAGATTTTCCTTTAAACTAAATTAACACATCTATCCATTAAATTATAATTGCATCAAGCCATTGGGAGACTCTTTTCTTTAGCTTTATTCTTATATATATATCTTTGTACTGGGAATCTTAGGGTGTCTAAATCTTATGCTTACCAGTTCATGAAAGTGAGTGGCTTCCCAGTGAGGAAAAATCTATCAGAGGAAAATAAGAACTAGGAACAAGGACAGCTAATAACTTCAGTAAAATGAGAGTGGATTTAGATGTCAGATACCTCTATGTTCAGACTGGGTGAAATACTGAAATATATGGGAAATATTTATATATAAATCACTGGAAAGATATTTTACTCCTACGGGCTCTCCTTTTGCAGGTTCTATTTAAACATCTTCAGGAGAAGCTCCTTGTTATTGAGGTATGTTATGTAGATTTGTGGACTTCATGAACATATGTAATTGTCAAAACTGTTCTGGTTTTTGTCTTTAAGAGGGTGTCAAAGGTCTTGTTTGGAAAGATCACCTACATTTGAATTATTTTGGGTTATCGAGGAGCATTACTATCATAAGAGATAAAAAGAGCATTACTATCATTTGTCACACTGGAAATAGCTACGTTTATTAAAAATTAAATATATATTTTTTTGATAAGTAAAATTTAAAGATTGGTTGTATTATATATATGTATTTTTTTTGATAAGTAAAGTTGTATTATATACATTTCACAGGCAAAGTTAAAGGAGTCTCAGTATCAATTAGCCCCATGGCGATCTGATGCATTGAACCACCCGAGTTTTACTCCACAATCACCTTCTCATTCCATTGGTGCAGCACTGACTAATTCAGTATGATCGCATGTCTATCTACTCTCTCCCCCTGCCTTACTCAAATGGTTCCCTAAATTCTTGCTTTTTTGACAGAACAATAATGGGCTTGAACTGGTGCCTCAGCTAGCATATTCTCGTGGACAGACACCAATTTCTTCTCCTTCCAATGCTCAGACAACCACAGATTGGGATCCATTGGGGCACCATGCTCATCACATTGGTTTGGTTGGTGTTGCAGCACCAAATCTGGAACCTGGTAATTTGGGAAGGTCTTCACCTTCTGCAAGCAGGTAAGCCTGCACGCATGAAGACAGCTACTCTGAAGTGAAATGTACAAACAGTCATTTGCTTTTGTTAGTGTATTATGCTTTCATTGATATCTTCTGTTGATCAGTTATATGCATAATCTTATATTGCCCATCAATGTGTGAAGGATTTTTCGTAATGTGCTAACTACATAATCATCCAAACCATGCTCCAGTTTGCTGGCTGATATAACTCTATTACCATATCACTTTGTGCAACATTTCTTTATTTAGTTTTAAAAAATGCTATGCTTGTCCACACATGACAGCGATTTGTTATCTAATTTGATAAAAATATAAAAATCAATGCCAGGATTATGACCGAGATGAGTCACTAAAGCAAGTGAGCAAAAATGGACTTCCCAATTGCAAGGCTTCTCACCTCTTAGAACAGCTAGCTATCACAGCCGCAAATTAGAAGATAAACACCTAAATTCTACTACCATAAAAAAGAGTAAATGGGGGTATTTATAGGGGGCTATACAACAGCCTCTAGGAACTCCGAATTGCACTCAAACTTGCTAAAATAGGAAGTAGAAACTAACGTGGGACTCTTTAGAACTTAGACTCACTTGAATTTCCAAATTTTAATTACGTGAACTTTCCAAAATCAAGTCCTAGTACAAAGCGATTTAAGTAAAAGAAATTATAACTTCTACATTCACATTTGGTAATTACAGAGGGACTTAAAAAAGAAACTACTTAATTTAAAAGATCTAGTGACTCGAACTATAAGGTAAATACAATCCTAATAGAAACTAAACTTGAAAGTTCATCACATAGGGATTGGATTTAGATACCAATAGTGAGCCAAAACCTGGGCCTTGAGGATTGCTCACTTTGGTCTAGGCACAACCAAGTTTGTGATTTCGGCTTTTAGGCCTAAAAGTCCCACTTGCAAGTGGCCCACTTTTCGGGCTCCTAATTGAGCTGCATGTTGTTGGGCAGCCCATTCTAGTCTTCCTTTTTCTTCATTCGTAACTTTCAAAGTTGATGCTATATTACTTATCAAAAAAAAGTTGATGCTATATTTCCTCCTATGCCAATGCTAGGTCCACATTTTAGAGTAAACATAAACATATCCTTGAGCTCTCTAGGATGAGATTTCAGCTGGAGAACATTCTAGCTGCATGTTGAGCTGCATGTTGTTGGGCAGCCCATTCTAGTCTTCCTTTTTCTTCATTCGTAACTTTCAAAGTTGATGCTATATTACTTATCAAAAAAATGTTGATGCTATATTTCCTCCAATGCCAATGCTAGGTCCACATTTTAGAGTAAACATATCCTTGAGCTCTCTAGGATGAGATTTCAGCTGGAGAACATTGGACAATTTGCTATTCTTTTATGTGTAGCTTTCCTCTTTTAAAGAAGCATGCTCATGTATTATGCTCGCATCTACCGGATACCGATTTAATTAGTTTGTTGAGCTCATTTTGCAATAAGCAGCTAACAAAATAATACACAAAGGATTTTAGCCTTCTTTTTGAATTTTATCAGTCACCTTAGAGTAGTAGCATACGCAAATCTTGCCCATATTTCATCCCTACAGAAAGTACTACTAATCAGTGAAACCAGTTCTGGGGGAGAAATCTAGCGGTGTCTAACTTTTCTCACACACCTCAATTTGGAATGGGCCAACGACTTTTTCTCGAACTTTTCTTCTTGGACGAGTTCTTGTGGGGACTTGCAAGAAAGCACTTTGACACTTAGGTCCGTGGTTGGGAATAATAGGGAGAGCTTAACAGAGATTCCATGAATCATACCACAGGGGGAGGGACCTATTTAGGCAGAGGACCTTCTCCCTTGCATGGCTTTTTAGTGCACGTGTCGTTTTGAGGAGAAGATGTGATTCGTGTTTTTTGGAAGACATAAGGATGAATAATTACCTTTTCTGTAAATCTTTAAAAATGTGACTCGACTATAGTCCGAGTGGATGCCTATGTTCATCGAGTAGACGAGTAGCCTGTTTAAGGACGTCTCTGTTATTAGCTATTGTTTGGTGTCTCTATGTACTTATTTTCTCACTTATGTAAGGGCCCATACTTATTAATGTAAATAAGATTTATTGGGGTGTGTGTAGGGTTAACACATATAACCCATCTTCTCCATCTTCTCTTCTCTCTCATCTCCTTGCAGAATTGAAAAACTTCTACTTGGTATCAGAGCAAATCGTCATTGGATCCATATCCGGACCTATGTACGAGATCGTGGGAGGATTAGAGGAACCCTAGAGGTGTCGTCACTGCGTGCAGCCTCGCTGACGTCATCAGCTATACGGACAAGGTAGAGATGGTGGATTGAAACTCTCCTCCCTACTAGATCTCGATTTTTGGGGATTCTTGGTGATTTTTTGGAGCCTTTTTCGATGTGTTCTTGCTGATTTTAAAAAAAAAATCGCAAAAATCATTTTTTTCTTCTCGGTGCTTTGTGGAACCATACGACGACTATTGGGGGGCTTATTGCTTCGTTTTAGTCCCTCATTATCATATCTACACATCCGTAGGTGGATCTCTCAAATCCATGGAGGATTGAAGCGTGTGGGCCGATTTCTCCCCAACTATACTACTGCCGGAGGCTTTTTTGGGGTCAAGAGTGTTGTCCACACACTCCCCTTCTCTATGCATACTCACCATACGTCTTCTCCAAATGTTATGACCCATTTGGTTGCGATTTGGGTGCTCTATGGCGTACCCCTTGCTCCGTGGTTGCTTAACAGGTGCGATTTACATCGAGGGACTCGTTCTCTCCTCTATATACCTTTAAATTTGTTCTTGAGGGATTTTTCTTGATTTCTCTGTGGATTGTTACTCTTTGTGGTACTCTTATTTGCTTTTTTGGAGTGGGGATGTCGACTTTGAATGAGTCTAGGGCATCCGATGTGTCCGCCTCCACCGGGACTACCGTTTCCGTCCCATTGTTGTTTGAGAATCCGAGTTTGCAGATCACCACCACCAAGTTGGCTGGAAAAATTACTTGTAGTGGTTTAGGGCTGCCAAGATGTTTATCGGTGGTCGAAGGAAACAAGGGTACATCACTGGTCGATTACCAGCACCTGTTGAGACAGATCCTAAGTTTGAACAATGGGAGACAGGTAATTAGCGGTTATGTCATGGCTCCTTAACTCTATGGAGTCCCACATTAGCAGAGGATTCATGTTTTTTTCCACGGCCAAGGAGATCTGGGATGCCGCAGCCCAGACTTATTCGCAACAGCAGAATGTCGCCCGTGTGTATTAGTTGCGCCAGAGTATTGCCTCCCTCCGTCAAAGAGATTTTCCCTTGGCTGATTACTTTGCGAAGCTCCGTGGTATGTGGGAAGAACTTGACTTTTATCAGGTCTTTACGCCTAAGTGCCCAGAGGATGGCTCGCAATATCGAAAGTTGGTTGAATAGAATCGGAGTTTCTTGCCGGCTTGAATGCTGATTTTGAGTTAGCCCGTGTCCAGTTGCTTAGTAAAGACACATTGCCATCCCTCAATCAGGTATATGCGTATGTTCAGAGTGATGACAGTCGCAGAGAGGTCATGTCTCCTTCTCTTGGCCGTGAAAAGTCTGCCTTGGCTGCCTTCCCCTCTACTTTCAGGGCCTCCAAGTCTAAAACCTCGGTCGCCACCAGTGGCCCCAAGGGGGGGTCCTCCACCTACTTGTGCTCATTGTGGCAAGAAAGGCCACACTAGGGATCGATGTTGGAGCTTACATGTTTGTGAGGGGTGTGGTCGTAAAGGCCACAACAAGGATCGGTGCTACCAAATTCATGGCCGACCACTATAGCTGCCCGGGACTCCCACTACTGCTCACAGTGTGACTATGGATTCTACACCAGGGTCGCCACCCACCTATACTGCTGCTCCTCAGCCTTCTGCTACGTCCTCAACACGCTTCTCTAGAGTCAACTTGCGTCGCTTTATGGCCCAACTGGATTGTCCCACTGTCGCTTCTACGTTCGCACAATCAGGTATCATTAGTTTTGCCACCCTTGTCTTTGCTTTCACTTCTATTACTGGTCCACCCTGGATCATTGATTCGGGGGCTTCAGAGCATATGACAGGTATGTCATCTTCGTTTTTCTCATATTCTGTGTGTTCTGGTGCGGATAAATTCAGCATTGCCGATGGCCCCCTTTCTTCTGTCTCGGAGAAATGGCGTGTCACTCTCTTTTCCGGCCTATCTTTACTTTCAGTACTTCATGTTCCCAAATTTGCCACTAACTTATTATCTTTCAGTTCTTTTACAAAGAACCTTAACTGCTCTGCAACCTTTTTTCCTTCTCACTGTGTGTTTCAGGACTTGGCCACAAGGAGGACGATTGGCACTGGACGTGAAGTGGGTGGTTTCTATCTCCTGGATGCGACTCCTACAACCTCTACAGCCCTTCAGTCTAGTAGTCTTAGCAATATTGTCAATAAAGAGCATCGTATGTCTTGGCATGCTCATTTAGGTCATGTGTCATTTCCTTATGTACGAGTGTTATTCCCTGAGTTGTTTAAGTCAGTGTCCATGTCTGATTTTCATTGTGAGATTTGTGTGCTGTCCAAACATTGTCGCACTACTTTTCCCCCTCGTGGTAATAGAAGTTTATCTATTTTTAGACATTGTTCATACTGTTGTTTGGGGGCCATCCCCTATTACTTCTTTCTTTGGCTATTGATATTTTGTTTCTTTTGTGAATGATTTTTCCTGCTGCACATGGATATTTGTCATGAAGTCAAAAGATGAAGTTTACTCTATCTTCAAACAGTTTCACAAAATGCTTCTTACTTAGTTTGGGACATGCATTAAAATTCTCCGATCTGATCAAGTGGGGAGTACATGTATGGCATTGAACATCAAAATTCTTGTGCCTTCACTCCACAACAGAATGGAGTTGCTGAACGCAAAAATAGACACCTGTTGGAAGTGGCTCGTACACTTCTGCTGTGGCACCATGTTCCTAAAACCTATTGGTCCGATGCAGTTCTTCTTGCCGCTTAGCTCACCAATCGTATGCCGTCTCGGTCTCTTTAGAATTATACTCCATACCACTTGATGCTTCCTACGAGTCCTCCTTTTCTGGTTCCCCCGAAGATCTTTGGTTGCGTGTGTTATGTGGATCCTTGGTCCTCATCGCACCAAGCTGGATTCGAGCTTTCAAGTGTGTTTTTTTGGGGTACTCCTCGACACATAAAGGCTATAAATGTTTCCATCCCTCCTCCCGTAAGTGGCTCATCACTATGGATGTCACTTTTTTGGAGTCAGCTTCTTATTTTTCAGGTCTCACTCCTGCCTTTCCTCAGGGGGAGCTTCTTAGTAGTGAGGACAGGCAAGCCTCATCTGATTCTGTTTCTTTGCCATTGGCTATGGATGCTCCTGATAGTGGTCCCAGTCCGACTGTGATTGATACTATTGACAGGGGTATTGGCAAGCAGGGGGAGCTGCAGGTGTACTCAAGGCGTCGACCTGGAACACAGATCACCACTGAACTCCAGGGCCAACAGTCATCCTCATCGGATCTAGGTAACCTCACCTCTAGCTCTGTTTCTCCCTCTTCTTATGATAGTGGGTCCGACCTTCCTATTGCCCTTAGGAAGGGAAAAAGATCTTGTACCCAACATCCGAATGCTAACTTTGTTTCGTATGATAATCTATTTCCGTCATACAAATCCTTTGTTACCTCATTGTCCTCGGTTGCTCTTCCTTCATCTGTTACAGAAGCTCTGAAGCATCCCAGGTGGAAAGAAGCAATGTATGAAGAGATGGATACGTTGAAAAAAAAAAGCACTTGGGAGTTGGTAGACTTGCCAAGAGGCAAGAAACCTGTTGGATGCAAATGGGTTTACACTGTGAAATGCAAGCCTGATGGTTCAGTGGATTGGTACAAAGCAAGATTAGTGGCGAAAGGTTACTCTCAGACTTATGGAATAGACTACAAGGAGACATTCGCTCCTGTAGCTAAACTCAACTCTATCAGTGTTATTCTTTCTCTTGCCGCGAACCAGTTTTGGCCACTATTTCAACTCGATGTCAAGAATGCTTTTCTTCATGGGGATTTGAAGGAAGAAGTGTATATGTTGCCCCCTCCTGGCTTTCAACTTTTTGGGGATAAATAGAAAGTATGCAAGCTTTAGAAAACTTTGTATGGTTTGAAGCAGTCTCCAAGAGCGTGGTTCGAAAGCTTTAGTGGGGCAGTCAAGCGAATGGGGTATAGTCAGAGCCAAGCTGATCATACTCGGTTCATCAGACATGATAAGGAGGATGTGACACTCTGATTGTATATGTCGATGATATCATTGTTACGGGTAATTGTGCTGCAGAAATTACCCAGTTGAAGGAGTTCTTGGCATTGAAATTTGAAATCAAGGATCTGGGTAAGTTGAAGTACTTTCTGGGGATAGAAGTTGCGAGATCTAGCAAATGAATCTTCATCTCCCAGAGGAAATATGTGTTGGACCTGCTACAGGATACTGGTATGCTAGGGTCTCGGCTTGTCGACACACCCATTGAGGCAAATCATAAACTCTATGGTCAGTCTGGAGAGCCTTTGGAGGATGTGAGTAGCTTCCAAAGATTGGTAGGGAGACTTGTATACTTGGCACATACTCGCCCTGACATTGCATATGCAGTGAGTGTAGTTAGTCAGTATATGCATTCTCCTCGGACTCCACATTTGGAAGTTGCCTTCAGGATTTTGAGGTACTTAAAATCTTCCCCAGGTCGTGGCCTACTATTTAGTCATTAGGGCCACATGCGTGTAGAGGGTTTCACAGATGCGGATTGGGTAGGAGCCCAAGATGATAGGCGATTTCCATCAGGGTATTGTACTTTGGTAGGAGGAAATTTGGTTACATGGCGAAGTAAAAAACAACAGGTCGTTGCACGGTCCAGTGCAGAAATTGAGTTCCGATCGATGGCCCATGGTGTCTGTGAATTATGTGGCTTAAGGTGTTACTTGGAGAACTCGGTTTCCTCGTTGAAGGATCCATGTCATTATACTGCAACAACAAGGCGGCGATAAGTATTGCCCACAACCTAGTTCAACATGACAGGACCAAACACATCGAGGTGGATCGTCACTTTATTCGTGAAAAGGTGACTTCGAGAGTAATCTGCACTGCTTTCATTCTTACATATGATCAACTAGCAGACATTCTCACGAAAGGTGTTGCATCGGCTCCGTTTACTAAGTGCTTGGATACCTATGTCCCAACTTGAGAGGGATTGTTGAAGGACGTTTATGTTATTAGCTATTGTTTGGTGTCTCTATGTACTTATTTTCTCACTTTTGTAAGGGCCCACACTTATTAATATAAATAAGATTTATTGGGGTGTGTGTAGGGTTAACATACATAACCCATCTTTTCCATCTTCTCTCTTCTCTCTCCTCTCCTTGCAGAACTGAAGAACTTCTACTTAGTCATGTCTACTGAAGGGGTTACTGGAGGGTCCATAGTGAGCACGAATACAACCTCGAGCAGTGCTGGGGGTTCAATGGTGACTCAAGTGGGCTTTGAGAATCCCGGATTATAGATTACATCCGTTAAGTTGGATGGGAAGAACTATTTGGAGTGGTCTCAGGCAACCAAGATGTATATCGGGGCCGTGGGAAGTTGGGGTACATCACCAGACGAGTGGTTGAGCCCGAGACACCGGATGACCCATTGTTTGAGAAATGAGAGATTGAGAACCTCATCGTCATGTCTTGGCTTCTTAATTCCATGCAGCCCTAGATCAGTAGGGGGTTCTTGTTTCTCCATACGGCCAAAGAAGTTTGGGACACTGCTTTTCAGTCTTACTCTCAACAGCAGAACCTGGCCAGGGGTATTTCAGTATAGGCTGGATATCTCCCATCTCCATCAAGGGGAAAGGTCTCTCTCTGACTATTTTGCTACTCTTTGTAGTATGTGGGAAGAGTTGGATCACAATCATTCCTTTCGTCCCTTGTGCACGGAAGATGGGCATCAACACCGTAACCTTGTAGAGGAGACTCAAATTTTTGAGTTCATAGTAGAGTTGAACCCTGAGTACGAGTTCGCAAAAGATTTAGATCCTTAGTCGTGACTCGTTTCCCTCACTCGGTCAGGTGTTCTCTTATGTCCAGAGTGAGGAGAGCGAACGTAGTGCTATGGCACCAGCCCCAGTTTCAAATCGCTCTGCCCTTGTCTCTGCTTCCGCTCCGCAGTGCTTTTAGAAGAATCGTCTTTTCACGCCTTCTTTAACATCCTCTGCATCGCCCTCTGTTGGGAGGTTCTCTGATCGAGAGAGGCCCATGTGTGACTATTGTGGACGTCTTGGGCATGTGAAGGCCAAGTGTTGGGAATTACATGGTCATCCACCTCGCCCCAACCGCTCAGTGGCCCTTGCGGTTCATAGTGTCACTTCAGAGACTCTTGCAGGTGCTCCTCTAGCCACACCCACATGGTCGTCTCTGCCTATGGCTACTCAAGGCTCCTTTTCCTCCGCTATGCCAGTTCGGCAGGCCGAGATCAAAAACATCCCAAGGTTCCTTGCTCAGCCAGATGGTTCTTCTGCCACTTCCACCTCTTCATTTGCTCAGTCAAGTACCATTCACACCTGGGTCATTGATTCAGGTGCCTCCGACCATATGACGAGTATGTCGTCCTTGTTTTCTTTTTATTCTGTTTGCTCGGGTAAAGATAAAGTTAAAATTGCTAATGACACTCTATCCTCTGTATAGGAAAGGGACTGCTAATCCCTCTTCCCAACTTTCCTTATCCTCTGTTTTACATGTTTCAGAATTTACTTCCAATCTGTTAGTGCCCTTACCAAACGCTTGAATTGTAGTGTTACATTATTTCCTTTTTCGTGTCTTTCAGGACCTAGATACAAGGATGACGATTGGTACTAGAGATGAGGCGAATGGTCTCTATCTCTCGGATAGATGATATGTTGAGCCCATAGCGCTGCAATCTCATAGTAGTTGTAGTCGACTCAGTTTAGAGTTTGTTTTGTGTTGGCATGCACTTCTTGGTCATGTCTCTTTTCAGTATTTGAAACTTTTATTTCTTGTTTTGTTTACTTCTATTTGTATTTCGGAGCTGCATTGTGAGACTTGTGAGCTTGCTAAACATTATCTTTCATCCTATCCTTCAATGGGTAATCGTAGTTTATTTCCTTTTGGTATTATACATTCGGATGTTTGGGGCCCTTCACCTGTTACTTCTTCTCTTGGCTTTCGATATTTTGTTAGCTTTGTTGATGATCACACCAGGTGTACCTAGATCTATCTCATGAAAACCTAAGGAGGTGTATTCAATCTTTCAAAATTTTTACAAGATGGTCCACACACAATTTGGTGCCCAACTAAAGGTTCTCCGCACTTATTAGGGGGGCAAATATATGTATGGGGGTACAAGATTACCTATCTGAATATGGAATTCTTCATCAAAATTCCTATAGTTACACCCCTCAATAAAATGGTGTCATTGAAAAGAAGAATCACCATCTCCTGGAGGTAGCCCGGTCTCTCTTTCTTGGTAGCCATATGCCTAAGTTTTATTGGTCTGATGTTGTTCTTACTGCTGCATTTCTTATTAATCACATGCCTTCACGTATGTTGAACTTTAAAACTCCTTAACTGATCCTTAAACCTGATTGTTCCCTGTCTGATGTACCTCGTGTGTTTGGTTGTGTGTGCTATGTTCACATCCTTGGTCCCAACCGCACTAAGTTGGATCCCAAGGCTCTCAAGTGCCTCTTTCTTGGGTATTCCCCTTCCCACAAGGTACAAGTGTTTCCACCCCCTTCTAGGAAGTGATTTCCCTCTATGGATGTCACTTTTCATGAGTCCACTTCCTTTTTTCCCTTGCCTTTGTTTGGGGGGAGAAAAGTAGTGACAAAGAGAGGCTTTCTTCCTCTTCAAATGTCCCTCTTCCTGTTCTTATTCCTCCCGCTACCCTAGTTGAGATGACTGATCGCTCTATTACGAGAGTTGATAGTAGTTCTGGTGGTGCTCAAGGGGAGCTTAAAGTTCATACCAGAGGAGGGAAGGCCATAGCTGATACATGTCCAGTCGCATTAGTTGTACCATCCTTGGATCTGGTAATTCTGTATCCTCTGAGCATACTGCGTTTTTACCTCCTACTACTGATGCTTGTGCTCCTGATCTTCTTATTGCTCTTCGAAAGGCTAAGAGGAGTTGTACTCAACACCCTCTTAGTAAATTTGTCTCGTATGAGGCCTTGTTTCCATCCTACAAGTCCTTTGATACTTCTGTCTACTATTCCTATACCTTCCTCAGTGGCAGAAGGGTTGAAGCACCCTAAGTGGAAGGATGCAATGCTTGAACAAATGAAGGCTTTAGAGAAGAACAATACTTAGGAACTGGTTGACTTACCTAGAAGGAAGAAATCGGTGGGATGCAGATGGGTGTACATTGAAGTACAAGGCAGATGGATCAGTAGAGAAGTACAAGGCCAGATTGGTAGCCAAGGGACTCTCCCAGACTTATGGCATCGACTGTGTGTAGACATTTGCCCCAGTTGCGAAAAACAATATGAACTCCATAGGGGTGCTTATATCTCTTGCGGCTAATCAGTAATGGCCTCTTCATTAGCTTGATGTGAAGAATGTATTTCTTCATGGTGACCTTAAAGAAGAAGCATACATGATTCCTCCTCCAGGATTCCTTCCAGTTGGAGGTGATAAGAGAGTTTGCAGACTAAAGAAGTCTTTGTATGGGCTAAATCAGTCTCCTAGAGCATGGTTTGAGAGGTTTATCAGGGCAGTGAAGAACCTGAGTTACTTTCAAAGCGAAACAGATCATACCCTGTTTGTTAAGTATCAGGGGAAGAGCTCTGTTGCCCTCATAGTATATGTTGATGACAAGGTAGTTAAGGGCGCAAGGTGCACTTAAGGCGCTAGGACCCCTGGCGCATGAGGCGCAAGGCGAGGCACGCGCCTGACCGAAGCGAGGCACAATATTAAAAATTATAATAATAAATACTAAAAATTAAGAAACATAACTTCATAAAATAACAAAACAAGTAATCATTAGATCATATATATAATATAAAGAACTTAATCATTTTTTTTATTTTTTTCAAAAATTACTAGAAAATGATGCACCTAGTGTGTCATTTATTACTTAATTCCGTTTTTTAAGAAATATCAGCATATATGATGGATATGTTTGGGATATGTGTCGGTACCGTGTCCCATGCCCCTATCTGTGTTGTACCGTGCCAACACGGGTACAATGGGAGTACAAGTATTCGAGTATCATAAGTTCTAGTTAACATTGTCGTTATCTAAATACAAAATAAGTAATCAAAAAGTCATAATTTTTTCCCATCCCTAGTTGGACCTACATACCAAAATTCATCCTGATTAGTAATTTATGACCGTTGTATTAGAGTCTTTTTCATGGCTTATTTTCAACCTTGGATTTCTAGCATTATTGGAGTACTCGGATTATTACTAATCAGACCCATTTTTGTCTTTCTAGGGATAGGCCAAACATCCATACCGTCAGTAGCCTCTAATAGTATGCCACGTGGCTCACACTGCTGGTCCGTCATCAACTTTTATGATGTACACCATCATAAAAGTTTTTCTTTCACAAGTTGGAATGTTAAAATGTTGAATGACCATAACACCCCTAAAAAAAATGAAAGAAGCAATGTTTGTAAATTTAAGGAATTAGAGGGCCATACTAGGAATAAGGATTTTTTGATTTTAAAATTAAAAAAAAACATGTATTGTAGTGAGGTGCGCACCTTGATCATAAGGCGTGCGCCTTAGGTGCGCCCAAAGGTGATGATATCATTGTGACGGGTGCTGAAGAGGTTGCAAAATTGAAGAAATACTTGACAGGCAAGTTTGAAACAAAGGATCTGGGGCCTCTATAAAGTATTTTATTGGCATAGAAGTGGTTAGATTAAGGCATATGATATTCATTTTCTTGAGGAAGTATGTTCTAGATCTTCTTAAAGGCACAAGAAAATTAGGGGCCAGACCCGTGGACACCCCTATAGAACAAAATCACAAGTTGGGAGAGGCCAGTGATGAGTTATTGAAGGATATTGAGAGGTTTCAGCGATTAGTTGGCAGACTGATAAACCTCTCATTGATCAAGTCAAATATTGCATATGTTGTTAGTGTGATAAGCCAGGACATGCTCTCACCCAGGGAGACTCACCTGGAGGCAGCTCACAGGATTTTGAGGTATCTCAAATCCTCCCCTGGTAGGGGACTTCTCTTCAAGCAGAACGGTCACATGAGAGTGGAGTCTTACACTGATGCAGATTGGGCAGTGCCAAATATGACAGATGATTCACATCAGGGTATTGCACCGTTGTTGGGGGCAACTTTGTGACATGGAGAAGCAAGAAACAACCAATAGTTGCTCGAGCTAGTGCATAGGCTGAGTTTCGAGTTATGGCTCATGGTTCATGGCTTATATGAGATGTTGTGGTTGAAGATCTTAGTTGCAGAACTAGGATTCCCTGTGACTGGCTCAGTGAGCTTGTATTGTGATAACAAGGCGGCAATCGATATTGCCCATAATATGGTTCAACATGATCATGCAAAGCATATTAAAGTGGACATACACTTTATTAGAGAGAAGATTGTGATTGGGGAAATTTGTACACCTTTTATGAAGTTTAAATAGCAGTTAGCGGATGTATTCACCAAGGGAGTCCATTGTCACCAGTTATATAGGTGTCTCAGCAAGTTGGGCATGATAGATATCTACGCACCAACTTGAAGGGGAGTACCCTTTTGTTGATATTAATAGAAGTTTGGAATTATGTACAACACATGCTCTACGTTTCTCTCTTCTCTCTCTCTTTTCTCTCTCACAAACCCTAACCCTAGATCTATCCATTTCTATCCATTTCAACTATGTCGAGGTCAGGATGCTGTGGTGACTTAATTTAGGATATCTACCCGACCTCTTGTATGGTGTTTGCCCGACCAGTTGTCGAGCAAATGTTTGACCTTTTGTAGGGATATATGCCTAAGGCATTTCTATTCTGCCCGAGTTTGACCATTTCTACCCAAGGTGTTCGAGGTAGACCTGATCTTTCTAAAGACTAGAACATTTTGTAATTCCCAAACCGTGACACATGTATTATTGTGATGCAGTGTGCATTTTTTGCATCTACATTGGTCTTACATTTATTTGATATTGTTATAAATTAACTTGTGCTGCTCGTAGGAGCCTGGCTTTACATGACCCATGACTAGATTGTAAGTCAAGCTTCAATTGAACAAAAGCTAGTTACACTCAAGGTAGTTAAAGGCGAAAGGCGCACTTAAGGAGCTAGGACCTCTAGCGCCTGAGGCGCAAGGCGAGGCACGTGCTTGATTGAATCGAGGCGCAATATTAAAATTATAAGAAATATAAAAAAATAAAGAAAAATAACATTATAAAATAACAAAATAAGTAATCATTAGGCCATAAAACGTAAAAGATAGCAAATGTTGAAATTCTCAAGTAACCCAAAAGCAGTTCTAGTTAACATTGTCATTATCTAAATACAAAATAAGTAATCAAAACGCCATAAAACATAAAAGATAGCAAATGTTCAAAATTTCAAATAGCCCACAATTAGTTCTAGTTAAGATCGTCATCATTTAAAATATAATCATTAGCTTCATCCCATCATCATCAGATGTGTTAGCCGCCTCAATATATTCTTCTTCTTCTATCTCCTCCGAATTTGCATCTTCTTCTTCCGGCTCCCTTATTAAAGCCCTTGCTCTTACTCTTGACCTTGATTACCTTGATTGTGATCTAGTATTTGATGTTGATTCACCAACTCTAGCAACTCTCACAACAACACTCCATGTCAAGTTATCATCTTCAAACACCAATTCATCTTCTGCTACTTCACCTTTTATTTCCATCTCCCCAAGTAGTCATTCATTGCTTTTATCAGTGTCTTTCAACGAGATAGGTTCAATTGTATCTCTCCTATCATACTGATGTTTAATATAATAGGCCAAAGAACAAAATTTTTACAAAAAAACATGTATTTTAGTGAGGCGTGCGCCTGGAGCCTAGTTTGAGGTGCGCGCCTTATGCTCAAGGCGCGCGCCTTACTAAACGCGCCTCGCCTTGACCCTTCTAAGGCGCTTTAGGTGTGCTTTGCACACGCGCCTCGACTAGAGAGGTTACACTATCGTGGCATGGTTCATGTTACATCACATGAATCTCATGGCATGGTTCAAAGTCTCGGTCTATCTCAGTCAAGATGCCTCATTCTGGCATAGTATCGAGGCGATACATTGGGGTATTGTCTCGTGTCAAAAGCCTAATTTAAGTATTAAAACTGGTTTAAAACCTTATTTTAGAATTACAAGTGTCTTTTATAAGAAAAGATATAGCTCTTAACAGATACAAATGGCGTAATCGGATTCGTGTTGCCGACCCCAAATAGCTAGGATAAGTTGTATGATGATGATGAAGTCATTTATAACACATAAATGGCAAACAACAAATTTTGCACTTCATTAAGCTTTCAAATGTCTAATCTTATTGATATATATCATTTTATTTTTTCATTGTCTCATTCTGTCTCGGTCGAGACATCTTCTTCCATTAACTTACCGAGACAGTGAGATAGAATGATATTTTGAACCTTGTTTCATGGGAAAGGGGGAGAACCAAGCTACCGCCCTTCAATCCCTCAAAATATCTCTACAACTTGCTCCTTTAAATTCCTCCGAATGCAAGGATCAAATGAGAGAATCACTTCAATATTCTCGATTATGATCTAAGGGCTAGAGATTTGTTCTTAAAAATCCTTTTACTCGTTCTGAAATTCCCCTTCAGATAGTTATTAAAAGGGCCTGCATTCCATTGGGCAACCAAGTGTAAGATGTTGGAAGGGAGCACCTAAAAAAGCTCCACAAGATTGAGGAAGTGGTATCGAACCTTCCTAGCCACCTCACAATGGATGAAAGGGTGATCGGCCAATTCACCATTCCTAAAACACATCATACAAGCGTGAGGAAAAATGGCTTTATTCTTTCTTCTCTTTTGAAGGGCATCACAAGTTTCAATCCTTCTAATGGCTGCTTTTTACTCAAAAGCTTTGACCTTAGGAGGAACACCCGGTTTCCATATGTTCTTGAAAGGAAAAGGCAAGTGAGAGGGGTTACCAATTGTTGTGAAGAAGGATTTTGAAGAGAAGATTCCATTAGGCTTGAGAGACCAAACTTTAGCATTCACGTGAGAGGAAGGATATGAACATCTTTAAACTTGTCAATGAGTTAGACCTCTACGCCAATATTAACTCTGTACAGTGGGAGAGACCACATCTGAGGTACAGGTTTTTGTTTTGAAAGACAAGTTGTGAAGATGGGAGAACTCCTCACAAAGAGGATGGTCACCCCACCAGAGATCATTCAAATTTTGAACCTCTGCTTTTCCTCATTTGGAAATTGGTTTTGGTGAGATACATAAGGTAATGATTATTTCTGCTGTTTTATAAGCTGAAAGCCATCTCATTTGCTATAAGAAAGTAAGGGATACCTTTATAATGATATCAAGCTGCATGAGTTTCTTTAGAAGTTTGTAGGTTTCTGTACTGGTTGTTATTGGCCTGTAATATTGTGAGAACATTTGCACGGCCATGGGAATACATTTGTTGCACCCGTCTAATTATATTCGGTGCCAATCTCAAATGTTTCTGCTGTAAAACTAGGAATTCTGCGGCACAAGATTTTCCTGCTCGGTCCGGCACTCAGGGTGATTCTCATGCCAAACGTTTTAGTGAACAGACCACTAGCAAACAATTTTCTTTTAATGAGCCTGGTAGTGAGATGGATGATCCAGATGCAGCTAGACACCCGAATGAGAGAGAACCTTCATCCCATTGGGGCGCCGGAAACTCTCCTTATTTGACACCTACACCTGATGATCCAAGCTCCTTATTTTCTCCTTTAGCACCGGTACTTGAGGAACCTTCTTCCTCATTTTCAGAAGGTAACAAATTTATTGAACATTCAATTTTGGGTTTTGGTTTGAGCATTGCTGTTGACCATCTCTATATTTTTTTCGCAATTTGCAGCTGCAGAAGAGGATCCTTTACCAGCTATAGAAGGCCTGCAAATTTCGGGGGAAGCTTTTCCAGGACGAGAACTTCAAGCATGTGGATTCTCTATTAATGGAACAACCAGTTGTAATTTTGAGGTACTCTTATAGTATTTTCATTGTTACTAGTTTTCTTTTTCTCATTTCTATTGGCTTTAAATTATCAATTTTCTGAAGTCTTGGCCTTTTCTTTTCACTACCAGTGGGTACGGTATTTGGAAGACGGGTCTGTAAATTACATTGAGGGTAATACATCTTGTTCGACCCCGATTCTGTGTATTTATTTATTATTTCTTTGTCTCGTGCTTTTTCTTATCTGAAAATATGGGTCTTAACAACTTTCTGGCTACAGGGGCAAAGCAACCTAACTATATGGTTACTGCTGATGATGTTGAGTCATACCTTGCAATTGAAGTCCAACCTCTGGATAACAGGAAGCGCAAGGTACACTACTTTCTCAAGTGTTGGTTACAATTGTTCCAGTTATGAGTTTATAAATGTATATCTTTTCCTATTTACCGGTTCAGTAGCAGTGATAAAATTAAGAAACCAACAATTGAACAGAAGTTGCCAAATTGGATTTGTGACTTATGATGGTTGCTAATGAGGAAGCATATCTTATGAAATCTCATTTCTAAGTGAGCACCTGCAACATTTTATCATCTGTTATCTCTAGTGCCCTTGCACATTAATCAGGTGTATTATGCTATTATGATCTGTTATCTCTGTTCCTTGTCATTTAGTTTTCCCATTACTCTTTGGCGTTGTTTCTGTACTTCCGTGCTACAGTTAGCCATGTTACAGAACCTGATTTTTCTTCGAGTCTGTTCTATTACCCTATTGGGTATATGCTATGTTTGAGGAGTCTATGCACATGAAAACAAGTCTATGATTTGCTGCACTCTCTGGAATGGAACGGTTTAAGGCCAATAACTGGATACTTAAGAAAAACGAAAGCCAGGCGTATGAAGGAAGAGCTCGATCAGAGGCAAGGAGTTCCTCTGAAAAGAAAAATAATTGATTCTGAAGAGATGTTGAGTGTGGTTCTATAAGAGTATAATTTGAAGCATTGATGACATAGAAAGCAAAACCTTCAAGCTTGAAGTGGTTGAGGGAGGTAAAGAGGAAATGATGATAGTTACAGAAAGGGGAATGGTTTCTGGAGTAGAATTTCTCTTTGGCCGGATGGCGTTGCTTGGCTGGTGAGGGTTTTCTCTCATGCTGTGATGAAGAGTACAGGTGGGTATTTTGTTTGAAAGTTCCACATTTAAAACATGTTGATTGCCAATAAAAAGAAAGCTACATGGGGCGGTTTTTGAAGATTTCAGAGATCAGTGCTCCTCCAAAGGCTACAGTTGTCTGTGTTCCAGAAGGTGTTTCCAAAGGAGGATGGAGGAGTTTGAAACTGGTTCTCAACAAGCTGATTAAGAAGTCTCACCTTTCCTACTAGAATGGAGTGACTGGATTGCTGAAACCGTTGAAACACCCTGCATCAATACCTAAGGAGTTGATAACCAAGTGGGCGAGGGTTTCTCGAATATCAGAAATTGTAGGATGTGTCAAGGGTGAAAACAGTGTATCATAAAGAGGTTGGGGCCTTCGGTGAATGGACGAGGGCTGTTGTATGTGTTGTGGATTCAGAAGTGGTTTCCTGGAGTCATATTGGAAGGATAATCGCAGGCCTGTTTGGTTTCCTCAATCCCTTCAAACTCAACCCGTTTGGAAATTCCAGGGTAATTTTCTTCACAAAATCAGAAGTTGATCTCTTTAAGATTTGCAGAAGTGGTTTGATTCGTAGTGAACAAGCCATTATTTTGCTGCATTGTGGAGGAAGAGGATATCGGGGATAACATTTTGCAGTACTATTCTAGTTTGTATTTTGAGCTGAGTTACATTAGGCCTACAATTGATGGGCTTCAATTTGAGAGTATCAGAAGAAGGGGAAATACTAGGAGCTATTAAAGAACTTGGTGGTGATTGAGCACCTGGTCTGGTTGGGTTTATGCTTGCGTTTTTCAAGCATTGTTGGGATATTGTTGGTGAAGATTTCATGCAAGCTGTTAAGGAGTTTGAGGCGGAAGCTCATCTTGATCAAGGATCCAATAGTACCTTCATAACTCTTATAACCAAGAAAGAAGGGGCAGAGTCTTTGAGAGATTATCGTCCCATTAGTCTTGTTGGGAGTACCTATAAAATCTTTCCTCAGATGTTGGCCCTCCTGGATGAAAGAGGTGATGGGTTCGATTATCTTCCCGTTCTTGGGAGCTTTTGTGAAGGGAAGGCAGATGTTGGATAGTGCTCTTATTGCCAACGAATGCATCGATTCCAAGATTAGAAAGGGGAGGGAAGGTATCCTGCGTAAGGTCGATATGGAAAAAGCATACGACCATGTTAGTTGGAAATTCTTGGTTTACATGCTTAAGAGGATGGGTTTTGAGGCGAGATGGAGGGAGTGGATTGTAGCATGTATCTCTTCAGCTTCGTTTTCGATTCTGGTGAACGGTTCTCTTGCTAGCTTCTTCAATAGCTTGAGGGGTTTGAGATTAGGTGACCCTTTGTCTCCTTTTTTGTTTGTTGTTGTGGTTGAGGCTCTCCGTAGGATGACTAGTAGAGCAGTCGAAGGAGGAGTGCTTGAGGGCTTTCGGGGTAGCAGCAATGGTCCTTTGATCTCCTACCTTTAGTTTGCGGATGACACGTAATTTTTTTTCTAAGGCATCTCATACCATCGTAGATATCTGAGATATATTTTGAGATGCTTTAAAGCGGTCTCGGGTCTTCTTGTTAATCTTTCCAAGAGCGAGTTGTTTAGGGTGGGCGAGGTTTCGAATTTGAGAGGGTGGCGAAGAGTTTGGGGTGTATGGTCGGCCGATTGTCGATTCCTATCTGGGCCTTCCTTTGGGTGCTAGATTAGGGGTGTCAATTTTACCCGTTTAATCGGAACCGAAAACACCGGTTCTAGTTCCACATTTTTGGGAACCAATTAAAAAGGAACCAGAACCGAACCGAAAATAATGGTTCCGGTTCTGGGTTGTCTAATATGGAACCGAAACTGATAAGAACCGGTACCAATGTATAAATATAGTGTAAAAATTCTCATATTCTCAAGATTTGAACCATTATACCTGAAACTGGAACCGGAACCGGAACCAGAACCGACAAATACATAATCGGTTCCAGTTCCGAATCCATCACTTTGAGAACCGGAACCGACCCGTTGACACCTTTGTGCTAGATACAAGGATAAGGCTATTTGGGACCTAGTTTTGGAAAGATTCAAGAGTAGATTGGTAGTATGGAAGAAGATGTCTTTCGAAAGGTCGAAGGATGACGTTGATTAAGAGTACTCTCTCTAGCCTACCTATCCATTTTCTTTCTCTATTTTCTATTTCGGCTAGTGTCGCTAATAGTATGGAGAAACTTATGAGAGATTTCTTATGGCAAGGTAAGGAGGAAACCCATTCATTTCATCTGGTGGAGTGGGAGAGAATTTGGATAAAGAGATAGGTGGTCTGGGTTTCCGTCATTTGAGAGACATTAATTTGGCCCTTCTTAGGAAATGGCCGTGGAGGTTTGGGGAGGAGGAAGATAGTTTGTGGAGGAAAGTGATTGCTAACAAGCATGGGAATAGGCTTTATGGGAGGGAAAGTAATCCTTTGTCCTCCTATGGGATGGGTATGTGGAAACCTGGAAGGGTATTTTGAGAATTCGAGAGTGCATTTCGGGCATCCAATTCAAGGCTGGAAGGGGTGATAGGGGTCGTTTCTGGGAGCATCTATGGTGTGGGGAAGAATCTCTTCATAGTGCTTTCCCTATTATGTACAATATCTTTGATCTTTAAGGTGCTGTGGTGCAGGACTATGTTCAGTGGAGAGGGTAACAGTTCTTGGAATTTCAATTTTAGGAGAAATATCAATGACTGTGAGATGGATAGCCTTGCTTCTCTTCTGTCCCGTGTAGATGTGAAACCTTTGTTTTCAGAGGAGTTGGATAGTCGGATATGGAGGTGGCAGCCTAAGGGTGGTTTTACAGTGAGGTCGTTCTTCTCTCACATCACTCTGTCGGGCTAGAGGCTATATCCTGCATCCATTCTTTTGGGGGGTCCCCGTTCCATCTAAAGTGAGCTTTTTCACATGGACGAATCCTTGACAAGATACTATGGATCACTTGAATAGTAGGGGGATGATGCTGCCCAATGTGTGCTTCTTGTTCAAGTCTAATGCCGAGTCTGTAAACCACTTGCTGATCCATTGCCTTCTCACTTCTAAACTTTGGCAAGTTTTCTCATCTCTGTTTGGCATCGATTATGTGCTCCCGGAATGGATGTTGGGCATATTTTTAGCAAGTTGGATGGAAGTGCTTCAAGTGAAAGGGCGTATTTTATGGCATATTCTTCGGTTTGTGATTATGTGGGCTATTTGGAAGGCGGAATTCTCGTATTTTCAAAGGAAAAATTGAAGACGTTGCTACGGTGAACTTGAGAACCAAAGCTTTTTTGTTTCTCTGGTCTTCCTCATTATTGGAGTTTTGGGCCTGTTTTTTTCGAACTTTTGTGTTTAGATCAGAGGATCTCTTAGATGACTCTTCTCCTATCTGATTAGACATTGGCCTTCAAGGTCCCCCCCTGTTTTGTGATCTGTGGGGTTCTCCCCTTTTTGTTATACATATTACATACAAAAAAATTATTACGCTGCATGGGTGGTGACCTTCTGTCAACACCTTCTCGAAGACTAAATTGAAGGGTAGTAGATGGTTGCCCTTCCATTTGTGGATGATAGATATTTTCTCCGTTTTGGCTGAAGCAAGTGGAGGCTTGGGTAGTGTCAATGTAAGATCCATCAAGCAATTTGATCCTAGTCTATGCGTTAGAAGGTGAAGGGTGGGAATTTTCTGTCAATCCCTCGGATAATACCTATAGTAGATAGAGGTGTGGTGTTCTCCATTAATGTCGAAGATGAAAGACAATAGGGTCGGTTGGTAGAAGATGACGTCGTGGCATTGGGCTTAACTCGACCTAAATCAAACCAACATGGAGAAATCTTTTGCTGCGTTGCCACACATAGTGATGAAGGGAACTACAACCACCATAAGCACCACCTTTTTGGAGAGGTTATGTGGAGTGAGGGCCAAGTATCCCATTAACAAGACTGCGCTTCCAACTGTTTGGATTTTGAAATTCAAAAAGGTGCTGATCTTATAGTTTTTGTCGGCCTCAAATAAGCATTTTTAATAGAGAGACCTGCACGTCATTTTCAGTAGATGAAGGATTGTGGAATATTAGGATGCGTGGCAGAGGTTGCAGTTATAAAGACGTTGGAATATGATGTTAAGAGGGGTTTTGAACCATCTGATGTTTGTGAAGCTCCCTAAAATCCTGACCATCGATCATCTCTTGATGACTAGACAACTTCTAAAGAGG